>JAQZBX010009098.1:0-18897 GCA_029593785.1 Cabassous unicinctus
CTTCATTGTTTTTCCACCTCTGTGCCAATGCATACACATTTTGCTCCCCCAAGAATGCCCTGTCCATGACAAAAATCATTCTTTTGTCAGTGTTCTGTGGCACTTAACACACGTCTACCCTAACCCTAACCCTTATTGCTTTAATTATCTGTTCACGTTTGTAGAGGATATCTGTTCTGCTCATCTGCCCAACAGCTCTTCCTCCATGGTCCCTCCCTTCCTCTGATAATAAGTCTGTCCTGCAGCTAGAGAATTACCCCTCCTTCACTCATTGTGGATCTGGTGTGGCTCCCAAATACGATACCAGGACATTCTGGCTTATAATTGTGGGTGCTTGACCCACGCCAGGTCAATCAGGATCACTTCTCAGGATTGTATATGCAGAAACTGAAAAGACCTCACTTTGTTTGAGTCCCCTAGCTGAGATGATGCAAGCCACACCATGGTTTCAAACCACTACCACATAGAAGCAGCCCAATTGTGATGGGGGAAAGAAGAGACTCACTTTATTTGAGTCTCCAGATCCACTTTTGCCTGAAGCCACTTCTCCTTCTGGACTTCCCAATTATATAAGCCAATCCAGTGACTCTTTTGTTGGCATGAATTGTAATGGGGATTGGAGCATGTCTCCCACAAAAAGGCAAGGTCAGGCCCCAATCACTGGTCCTGTGGGTGTGAACCCATTTGTAAGTGGGACCTTTGAAGATGTTATTAGTTAAGATGTGCCCAAATTGAATGAGGGTGAGCCTTAATCCCATATGGCTAAAGTCCTTATAAGCAAAGGAAATTGGACACAGAAGCTGCAGCTACGGGGAACAGTCAGAAGCTGGAAATCAACAGAACCTACTGCCATGTGCATTGCCTTGTGACGGAAAAGCCAAGGAACCCCAAAGATTGTTTGGCCAGCCAGAAGATAGTGACCTTAGGAAGAAGCAAAGCTCCAACCCTGTGAAACCATGAGCCAATAAATTCCCGTTGTTTCAGCCAACCCATTTCATGGTTTTTGTGATCGCAGTCAGAAAACTAAGACAAGCTGGTTTTTCTTACTTGTCCCCAAAAGGGTCCCAATGTTGTCCCCTCCACTAGATTCTGAGCTCTGTCAGGGCAGAGACTTTGTGTCCTAGCACCTAGCATAATGGGTGCTCAATAATGTTAAATAAATGTTGAAATCCTAACAATCCTTCAAGGTCCAATTCAAATTTCATTTACTTCAGCAAAAATTTTACTGAACTCCCAAACCAAATAGGATCATTCCCAGGACTGTAAAGCAATTGCCTGTGACTCCTGGTAGCATAGACTTTCCTTCTTATCTTAGTTGTTTGTGTTCTTGGCCCTCTCTCCCTAGCAGAGGATAAGTAAGTTGGATGCAGGGCCTAAGTCTGCATAGTAGGTGTTTAATAAACGTTAAGTATTCTAAATTACACTTCTATGTGCCAGTTCATGGGCAGAGAACAAGGGAAAGATAGGTTAAACAGTTTCTGCTCTTGAGACACTCACAGCACATGTTCAACAAATATTGTGAATTGCCTTGGCCTGAACAGAAAATGAAAAATAGAGTAGAAAGCAAGTAACATACATACTTTATGTAGAAACAAAGCTCTAGACTGAGAGCAAAAGATATTTTTATCAGGAAGTGTCAAAAGAATGCGGAACAAGCTCAGAAGCGTTTTATAAATAGATGAGTAACTAAATATACTGGAAATATAAAACCACTCATAAAGTCAAATGCAACATTTCCCTGAACATAACATAACAACTGTAGGAGTCACCAAATCCTGTTTTCACTGCCTACAAACTTCTTGCCAACTAAATAAGGGTACGTCAATCTGATCCTCTCTGGGTGTCTAGGCCTGGGTGAACACAAAGGCTGTAAAGTGCTCTTCTTCTCTAGAGGAGACTCACATTCTTCCAAGGGTCCCAGCTCTGTGTTAAATATGGCAGCAGAACTGTTTTCTCCCCACACGGACCCTTGCCATCTGCAGATGCTGTGAGGATATCTACAAAATGAACAATGAATGAATGACTCAAACCAAATCTTCTCCTTCCATGTGTGATCATATCTGACTTCCTCACATTCTTTCCTCTTTAGCCTCCTTCAGAGTTTCAAGGCACCAGCCCTGTGCAGTCAAACTGAAGCAGAAGTTTATGCAAGAATCCAGAAATCTTAGTCTAATCTCTGGATAGTCCTCAGGGATCATGCCAAAATCATTTGGGCAAATATGTCAAAAAAGCTTATGTCATCTCACTAGTAACACCATTGCTCTGTTCTCAGTCACCTGAAAGCTTTCATGTGAAGATATGGCTGAGTCAGATGTCACAGAGTGGCATTATCAAGGTCTGGCACTCAACTTTTCTGGACCAAAAACTTGATAGACCAGGTATCTCAAAGTAAGGGTGAGCAAGCTATGGAAAACTGAGTTACCCCTCCCTGCAAACATTTCCCCAGGGGAATAAATTCAACCAACCAGAAATTCATTCCTTCTATCCTAAGTAAAATACAGAAACAACTTTATGCACAAAGGTGGGGAGCTTTTTTTTTTTTTTTTTTGCTTACTATGTTACATTCCTTAACATAGTTATATTTCTTACAGTAAGCATGTTTTATTTCTATATTAAAATATACATTTTTAGATTACTGTACCAAATAATTCATCGGTAAGACCAATTTTGGGTTCCATGAGAGTAGGGACCATGATTTTTCTCCCTCCCCACTGAATCCCTAACATGTAGCACAGTGTCCAGGACATTGCAGGTGCTGTGTAAATATTTCTGAATGGATGTACAAGTGTCTTGACTCCCATCAATCTATTCTAATTTAACAAATGTTCCTGGTCATATAAATCAGGAAAATGCTGAACTGGGTTTTAGAATATCAGAGTCTTTAAACACTATACAGTCTGAAATTTTTCCAACCTACAGATAGTGGTTTGTGAAATGAATGTGATGTCATGACTAGCATTTTAAAAAATAGAAGTTAGTAGAAAAAAATACCAGAGTCCATTTAATAAGGGTATCATTTCATGAAATTTTGTTTCCATTTTATATATATATACACACACAGGTACACAGACATTGCGTGGTGATGTAAAATGTATTTCTTAATTGTGGGTTGTGGTCAGAAAGTTTGAGAGCCACTGATCTAGTCTAACTTAAACACAAACACACTCATCCTGCTCTCTAGTCATAACAAACCACTTTCAGTTCCCCTAAACACGTTGTTTTATACTCTAGAGGACTTGGCATTTGTTGTTCCCTCTACCTGGAATAAACTTGCCCTCCTTGTCTACCTGAGGCCTCTGGCTTACCCTTCAAGATGCTGCTCGAGTATCTTGCCGATGAGCCCTTCTGTGACCCATCAGAGCAAAGCCAGGCGCCTCCCGTGTGCCTCCACCTCACCTTCCAGCTAACTGGACCACAACACCTGTACACGGGATGGCTGGCACCTCCGCAGGTGTCTGCCTCTTCTACTAGAGCAGGGGTTCTTAACCTTTTTTGCTCCACGGACCCCTTTGCCAGTCAGGTGAAAACCATGGACCCTTTACTAAGTCCACACTATACTGTGTATTATTTAATAAATATATCACACCTGCACCAACACGTCCCCACAAGAACAATGTGTTTTTGAATTTCAATTCAAGCTCACAGACCCCTTGTTAAGAACCCCTGTACTAGAGTGTGGGCTCCTGAGGGTAAGGGTTTGTGATCCCCACACAATGCCTGATGCACTCAATACATCATTGTTAAATACTGTAATTACATGGAAAAGACATTTAAAAGACTAGGGCAGTTCTTTATGCAACAAAATTGAGTAGTATCCAAATTACAGCATTAAGTAAAAAAAGCAAGGTGAAGAATAGAATGCATGATATGCCATCATTATGTACGTGTGTATGTATGAGTGTGTGTGT
The DNA here is from genome assembly GCA_029593785.1 of Cabassous unicinctus. Lineage (NCBI taxonomy): Eukaryota > Metazoa > Chordata > Mammalia > Cingulata > Chlamyphoridae > Cabassous > Cabassous unicinctus. The sequence goes on from JAQZBX010009098.1 coordinate 3,909, forward strand.
ATCTGGAAACTGGTAATTATGCTTACCAAAGAGGAAGAGGGATGGAAAGGAGACATCTTTCTCTGCATGCTTCTTGTACCTCTTGATTTTTGTTCTATGTGCATGGGTTACCTACCACTAATATTAATTACATTAATAAATATCCCACCAAAATTATTTTATAAGCAATAGATGTAAGAAAAACAAGACTTTTGGCTTCTAAATATCCCATGATGTAGAAAGGCATAAGTGTTTTTCCTTGACTAATAAAAAAGAGCCTCTACCGTCTGTGAGGCTTAAAAGTAACCCTAGAGTTTTGTTGATTCTTGGCAAGAAGTTGCATGTCTGTCTAACTGGGAGAGCAGCCCCGGTGTTAGAGGGAGAACTGGGGTGGACAAACTTTCAGTTTCTGAGAACTAAGCAAACCTCCAATCTTTATGGAAAACCGCAGGTCCTTAATGAGACCTGAATAATGAAGACTCAGTAGCTGTCAAAGAAGGCAACTGTAACAAAGGACAATTTAAGCTCATTTTGTAACTTTTTGGAGAATCAGGTTCTTCTGCCTGGCTCTCCAAATTCTTCACCTCATTTAAATACTCTTGTATATAAACCTAATAGTCAGAATTAAAAGAGCTGCTTCTTACAGACCTGGGTTTCTATGGCAACAGTAAAACAAATGCCAAATCATCTGAAGCATTGAGAAAAATAATATACACTAATAATAGGCAGCTCTGAGAATCTTTTTAATAAGACAACTAATTGAGAGCCAACTACTGTACACGTTGTAACAAGAATGGCTGTGGAGATGTGCAAACCTTCTAAAATCCAGCAAATTGTCTCCTTAAAGTCACTGAAATGATTCCAAGTCAAAATATATTCATGCCTACTTTAGGAATATCATTGTGATGTTGCAAACCTAACAGCAGAAGAAAAGATACTTTTCCCTTTACACTATATGCTCAAAAGCTGTCTCTTCTCTCTCTCTCTCAGTGCCTGCTGAAATCCTGGCAGTGCTGAGCTTGGCCCAAAGCCAGAACCTGCCCTGTGCCTGCACAAGCCAGCCGTGTGTGAAAGTACAGGGCAATTTGCTCCTTTCTGCTGTATCTGCCATGTTCTTCTCCCCGGAATGGAGGATGAACTCCAAACAGGAAGGCCCTGAGATGAGCCCCTTCTGATTCATGTTTTCAGAAAGTTCTTTCCTTGACCTATTGTAAAGCAAATGGCATAACCCTTTCTACTTCCTCTGCAGCGTGGGCAACACTAGACGGTGCTTAGAGTCCAGCAGCCACAGGCACACAGGCTCCAGCCCCACAACTTCCTTGAGACTGTCACTCACTGGTGGAAAAGTTGAGTCAGCGTGCTTCCCAGATTCTATCCAATTCTCTGATTTTCTAGATAAGAGGCAATAATGATTATCCCTAGTCTACAACGTGAAATGAAGAATTCTCATCTGAATATCCCATTTTAATACTTTCTAGCTAAACACATGGAAATATAGTTAGAACGTGATAGTGATAACAGACTCAGGTATAAGTTATGCAAGGCATGGTTAACGCTGAGAGTACCAGAGTTTCTTAGAGAGGTTGTGTGAGTCTTGACCTGTTTCCAGAAGAAAGAATTAGCAGGAAATCATATTGTGGGGATAGGAGAGGCTAAGAGAGAGAGGGCATTTCCAGGAAAAAGACAAGTATTCATTTCATTGTGTTGTATCTAGTTGTTGTGTTTGTCCAAAGTCCTCTGAGGCTAGGGACTATGTCCTGTTGAAGGCACAGTGCCACACACAGGGGCAGTTGAACTGAAGGTGATGCATTTTTGCCATCTAGGAAGAAACAACTCAAAAGGAGTTCGTGATGCAGTCTGGAAAACTGGAGAGAAAGCAGAGCTGGCAAAGATGATAGCTGCAACCGTAGAGATGGGTGAGTTCTTGGAGGCAAAGGTATGCTGATCGGCTGCTGCCCTGTAAGAACCCTGAACTGGCTTCCCAATGCTTTTAGGATAAAGTCCATACTTCCTTAGGATAAAGTCATAATTCAGGCCTGCAAGATCCTGAAGGATGTGCCTCTGCTTCCCTTCTCCAATTTCAAAGGGAGCAGTTCTCCCCAGACTCATTAGTTTCCTGCCATACTGGTCAGCTTGGGTTTCTCAAATAGACCACATATTCTTGCAATTGCACTTGCTGTTTCCTCTGCCTGGCATGCCAGCGATCCTGGTAGTCAGCTATTGCTGCATAAAAAACAACCCAGTATTTATTTGTCACTCATACATCTGTAGGTCGGCTGGCATTTGTCTGATGTAAGCTGGGCTTGGCTCCAGGCTGTGGGTTTGCTTCAAGTCTGTTCCATGTATTTCCCATTCTCCTGGAACCAGCAGGGTACCCAGAGAATATTCTTCTCAAGCCAGAAGTTGGAAGCTCCTAGACAGGAAAGCAGAACCATACACTGCCTCTTAAGGTATAGGATCAGAACTGTACACTGTCTCTCCTACCCACACACCATTGGTGAAAGCAAATCACATGGCCCAGCCCAACATCGATGGGGCACAGAAATATACTCCCATGGAGGTCAAGGTAGGGGGAGACAGTATTTGCTAATAGAATCTAATCTACCACATCCACCTCCCACCATCTACACTCCCAACTTTGTCTCACTATTCCTGTTCATCGTGTCTCAAACATCACTTCCCCAGGAAGCTTTCTCTGACTTCCTTCTCCTACTCTACTTTGACTCCCACAATTTGCCTCACAGCAACCTGTATTTCTTCTTTTGAGACTCATCACATTTATATTTCTTTATTTAATTTCTATATCTTCCCCAGTATCAGTTAACCATTGTTGTGTAACAAACCATACCAAAATGTAGTGGTTTAAAACCACAACCATTTATCACTTCGCATAATTCTGTGGGCTGGCTGGAAAGGTCTTCAGCTGACCTGACCTAGGCTTCACTGGTGCAACTGCAGTCAGATGACAGCAGGAACAAAAGGATGGTCCAAGAGGCCCTCACTCAAATGATTGGCAGTTAGTGCTGATGGCTGGGATATCTCAGTTCTCCTCCATGTGGCCCCTTATCCTCCCAAAAGATAGACCAGAGCAGCCTGGTGACCCCAGGACAGCATCCAAGGGAGTAAAAGTAGAAGCTGCAAATCTGTTAAGGTCTAGTCTTACAATGTGTGCATTCTATTGGTCAAATCAAATCACAAGGCCAGCCCAGATTTAGGAGGTGGAGAAAAAGATTCCACCCCTTGATGGGAAGAACAACAAAGCCATACTGCAAAGGGGCAGGCTTATGGGCGGGGGTGGGGGGGGGATTATTACAGCCACCTTTGCAAACAATCTGCACTCTCCAAGACCTTAAGCTTGAGGTTTGGGGTTCTGTTGCTTTTGTTCTTCATCAGCACTCAATAAGCAATGCCTAGTATTTGGCCTGAAAGAGACGCTGGAGAAGATAGTGAAGGATCAGAGAAATATGAGAGAACCAGAAGAATGTTTGTTTCCTGGAGGCCAAAGGAAGAGAGAACCTTGGGGAGAGATCTTTGAAGATCCCTAGGAGGATGAGGACTGAGAAGTGGCCATTAGATTTGATAGCTGTTCACTGACATACCCCTGAAAAGCTCACAATGTGGGAGGGGCTAGTGTTGATTTCAGGGAATAAAAGAGTGCTAGCCAAGGAGGATTGTAAATTCTTACTACTTATTTCTATTGCTTGAAATATTCTACCACAAGAAAAATTCACATACAACTTATTAAATGTGTAATATTTTTAAAAGAAGTCCTCTTTGGGTCCTCTAACCCTGCCTTTTGGAAGTAATCGCTTTTAAGAGTTTAGTGCTGGAAATGGATGTGGCTCAAGGGATTGGGCTCCCATCTATCATATGGGAGGTCCAGGGTTCAATTCCCGGGGCCTCCTGGTGAAAAGCAAGCTGGTCTGTGTGGCGAGCTGGCCTGAGCAGAGAGCTAGCCCACGTGGAGTGCTGGCCCATGCGGAAAGCTGGCGCAGCAAGATGATGCAACAAGAAGAGACATAGAAGAGAGACAAGGGACGCAACAGAGCAGGGAGCTGAGGTGACTCAAGAGATTCAGCGCCTCTCTCCCACTCCAGAGGGTCCCAGGATTGGTTCCTGGAGCTGCCTAAAGAGAAGACAAGCAGACACAGAAGAACACACAGAGAGCAGACAGTGAGCACAAAACAGTAGGGGGGTGGGGTGGGGAGGATAAATAAATAAATCTTAAAAAAAAAAAAAAGAGTTTAGTGCACACTCTCATACATTGCTGGAGGAGTATAAAATGGCAAAACCCACTGGAGGACAATTTGGCAAAAACCATAAAAATTACAAATGCAGTAAATTAGACCTCAATAAAGTTGTTTAAAAACTTACAAATGCATAAACTCTTTAGATATAATCACACCCATGCAAAATGACACTATGTACAAGGACACTCACTGCAGCTTTATTTGTCATAGGAAAAGTTTGGAAACAATCCAAGTGTCTTCTGATACGGGACTGGTTAAATAAACTGTGCTATGGCCACACAATGGAATCTCATGTTGTAAAAAGAGAATGAGGAAGCTCTCCTTATACTGATATGAAAAGATTTCCAAGATAGATTAAGTGAAACAAACACGGAACAGAAAAATTGTATGCTTCTTTTATGTAAGCAAGCAGGAAAAAGAAGAAAAAATATTTTTTAATTTGCTTATATTTACATAAAGAAAATCTGGGGGAATAAGAAACAAATAGAACTGGCTATTTTGTGAGAAGGCTGTGGATAGGACAGGAGTGGGATTATTTTAGGTTATTTTCCCATTTATTTGCACAATCCCAGATCCTTACAACGACTCCAAGACACGTATCATTTCCATTTTACAGATGAACATTAGAAAAAGTAATTTGCCCACGGCCACACAGCTGGGAAACATGAAGCCTGATTCTAGCCTAGCTGTGCCTGATTCCAAAATCTGTGCTCCAACATCACCCAGAGAGCGTTCTGAGCAAACTTGGGTCCCTGGTCTTCAGATTTACGATCCAAAATAAATGACAATAAGGGAAGAACAATCAAAATTCATGGCCAAACCTATTTTAAGGTGTTTATACAAAAAGAAGGGGTTAGAGATTGGAAGACATTTTAATTATTAAGCAGACTGGTTTTATTGGTGGTTTTTGTTTGTTTATGTGTTCCTTTGTTGACTTCTTGGTTTTGGAAGAAACAAGTGAGGGGGGATAGAAAGATTATTTGCTTTATGCAGTAGGTACAGTTCCCTTAGGCAAGTAATTTTTTGTTGAGGCTTTTGAAGATTAACATTTACTGCCCTTTAGCTCCAGGACATGTTGTCCAAGAAAGTGACTACGGGGATGGGGATACGGAGGGAAATAGGTGAAGAAAAGTCTCTTCCTGGATAAGGCTACTGCTGCTGCTGTCAAGTCTCCTGGATAGGAAGGAGAAAGCTGTACTTAATCCACCTGAGAGAAGGCATTGGCACCCAGTTAAGTTACACTGGTTCAAAGTGTGCTAGATCTTTTCTAAACCAATTGTGACCTTATTTTCCAGTCATGAGGAAATGTCTCTTAACCCAGATTTTCTAAATGGAAATTTCCAGGCCTTAACAAAGTAGCTCTTGCTCTGAGCAGTCAAATTGCTAAAGTCAAGTCCTTCAATCACATTTTCATGACTGTTACTTATGTGTAAGCCCAAGTGATCCTTCAGGGAGGGGTCCAATTTGAGCTCTTTGGATGGCAAAGACTAAAAAACAAAAACAAAACAAAACAAAAAAATTTTGGTGAAATAAGAGAGAGGAATCCCAAGAACCCATAATAGGAAGTAGGAAGTGGAGAGTTCTCTCTTTGGATCATGCCTCCCTTGATTTCAGCTGTAAGTGGCATTGGTTTTGCCATGATGCCAACTCCATAAGTCCTTTCTCAACTGGGGAAACACTTGAAAACACTTGAAAGAAAATTAACACCCCCTGGCAATGGAATAAATAGTAATACCCAAATCATTCAGTCACTGTCAACATCAAAGCAAGAACCTGAATGTGTTGGTTGGTAAAAAGGGTTTATTGGCTGGATGAAGGTGTCTCATCATATCCATTCAGTGATCCTAAGTTCATTAGTTTGACCCTTCATCATTCACTCATTCATTATTAATGTATTCATCTATTCACACTTATTGAATTAGACATTATTCTTGGCACTGGGCTAGTTCTATACAAATAGACAAGACCCAACAATCCTTGACCTCAAGGAGCTTACAGTCCAGCTATTGTTCCCTCCCCTCACCACTCTCATGAATTTTAAACTGCTTTCTCTTATCTGACCTTCATTTACAGAACTATAAGCAGCTCTGCACCTCCAGTCTATATGAACTCCAGTAATCACTGAGAAACTGCTTAAGTATACCAGCTTAATTTAAGGAAATAGGGAAATCTAAATATAATTATCATTGTATAATTTGAGACAGTTTTCTTATTTGCAAAACCTCTCATTTGAGCCTCATGGCATATCTGAGCAGGGTAGAAATTACTGTCTGTCTGCTCAACCACTTGAGCTACGTCCGCTCCCCTTCCTTTTTTTTTTTTTTTAAAGATCTATAATAGCTTTACTGAGATATAACTCATATACCATATAATTCACCCATTTGAAGTGTATAATCAATGGTTTTTAAAAAAATTTTTATTTTGAAATACTTTCAAACTTACAGGACAGTTACAAAATAATATGTACCATACAGAGAACTCAACATACCCCCCAGCCCCCCGAAACTCAGTGCAGTGGTTTGAAGCTGTATTTATGCCTGAAAAACATTTCTTAAATCTAGTCCATTCCCGTGGGTGTGAACCCATTGTACATAGGACATTTTAATGAGGTTACTTCAGTTAAGGTGTGGCCCAGCCCAGTCAAGATAGGTCTTAAACCTATTATTAGAATCTTTTATAAGCAGAATGAAATTCAGACAGTGAGAGAAAGTCACAGAGCGAGCAGCCAGAAGCTGAAGAGAATGAGAGACCAGGAGATGCTGCCATGTGCCTTGCCATGTGACAAGCTAAGGACCAAGGAGTGCCAGCAGCCAGCCCCAAACACCAGTCTTTGGGAAGAAAGCATCGCCTCGATGATGCCTTTATTTGGACTTTTACCTCACCTCAAAACCATGGGCGAATAAATTCCCATTGTTTAATCCAACCCATTTCATGGTAATTGCTTGAGCAGCCTAAGGAACCTAAAACACCTATATCCACCACTTTTAACATTTTACCATATTTGCTGTATCATTCTATCTATTCATCAATCTATCAATCCATCTATCCATCTGTCTGGATGTAGGTATGCCTATCTATTTATCAATCCATTTTCTGAACACTTGAGTGTAGGTTGTATACATCATGCTCCTTGAGCACTTAATACTGCCTTGAACGACGTTCACTTAGGTGACTACCATAAGTACAGTTATCCAGTTCCAGAAATTTAACAGATATAAACTTACACTCTATTTTCCATAGGCCCAGTAAGGTCCTTTTGAGCCTTTTCTCCTACCTTGATTGATCATTACTGCATTCAACTGTCATTGTCTCTTCAGTTGTGCATCCTTTTTAAAAAACTTATGTGAACATATATATAGCATAAACTTTCCCGTCGCAACCATTCCCAAGCAGACCATTCAGTGGAATTACTCATATTTACAATGTGGCAGTATCCTCACCCTCACCACCATCCATTACTAAAACTCTTCCATCTCCTTAAACAGAAACTCTACATCCATTATGCATTTAAAGTGGTTAAAGCAAAAAACTGCCAACCAAGAATTCTATATCTAGCAAAACTTTGTTTCAAAAATGAGTGAGAGAATAAGATATTCCTAGATAAACAAAAACTGAGGGGAACTGTCACCACTAGACTAGCTCTACAAGAGATGTTTAAGAGAGTTCTGCAGGTTGGAAGGAAAAGTCAATAGATTAAAGCCACATGAAGAAATAAAGATCTCCGGTGAGGGTAACAACATGGGTAAATATAAATACCAGTACTATTGTATTTTTTGTTTGTAACTCCACTTTTTCCTTCCTACAGGATCTAAAAGGCAAATGTATAAAATGTAATGAGAAATCAGTGGTTGTGGATTCAATGTATAAACATGTAATTTGTGACAGGAACTACATAAAAGTGGAGACAGAGGGTGTGACAGTTTGAATTTTGTGAATCCCAGAAAAAGATTATGTTCTTCAACTAATCCATTCCTGTGGATGTGGGACCCTTTGATTGCATTAAATTCAGTTGAGGGGTCTTTGATTAGATTACTTGATAAGATTGTTTTAGGGCTTTTGATTGGACTACATTAGTGAGGTGTGAGCCAGCTTGGGTCTCTGCCCTCTTGCTGGGTCTGATATAAATGGAGACACAAAGAGAAAAAGGAAGCTGCCATATTATATTGATCCTGCCATGTGATAGAGAGGACTGCAGGAAAACAGAGACACCCCAAGAGGCTGAGAGAGGTCCTAAAGCCTGGAACCAGCAGAGCACAGAGGCACAGAAAGAAGTCCCCAAGGGGCTGGGCCCCCAGAGCAGCCCATGGCTGAGGAGACAAGTCCTGCCATATGTCTGATCACCACATGGCAGGACACCAGGATCAGTAGTAGCTGGCTTTGGTGAGAAAGCATCTCTGCCAGTGTCTTAATATGGACATTTCCCGGCCTTGGAACTGTAAGCTTTTACTGAAAATAAATCCCTTTTATAAAAGCCAATGGATTTCTGGTACTTTGCATTGGCAGCCCTTTGGCAAACTAAGACAGAAATTGGTACTGAGAGAGTGGGTTTGTGCTGCTTGCAAGTACTGAAAATGTTGAAACAGTTTTGTAAATGGGTAAGGGATGCTTTTTGGAGGATTTGTGAGATGCTTGATGGAAAAAGCCTAGATTGCTTTGAAGAGACTGTTGATAGGAAAATGGACCCTAAAGTTATTTTTGACGAGGCTTTAGAAAGAAATGAGAAACTATTATTGGAAACTGGAGGAAAGGTGATCCTTGTTTTAAAGTTGCAGAAAACTTGGCAAAATTGACTCCTGATGTTAGATGGAAGGCAGAATTTGAAAATGATGAGCTTGGACATTTAGCTGAGGAGATTTCCAAATGAAATGTGGAAAATGTGGCCTGGCTTCTCCTTGCAGCTTACAGCAAAATTCAAAAGGAAAGAGATAATCTGAGAACTGTACTCCTGGACACACAAAAAAACAGAAATTGATGGTTTGGGAAATTCCAAGCTTCCAGAAAACAAGCCCCCAGAGGATAGTGCCTCACATAAGGACTTAACTGAACCTGGAAACAGGCAGCCATTTCCTCACAAGCCAGGACTGGAAATGCAGTTATGCAGAAAAGACTTGTGGAAAGTCTTACTGTCTGAAGGCTTGGACCCCATTTCCTGCATGCTAAACCAACAAGCTTTTTGCGAGATCTGTATGAATGAAACCACTGTCAGCCTGGACTAAAAAGAACAGGGAGGAGAGATATTGGAGGAAAAACAGCTTCAAGAGGAAAACTGTGGAAGTTGAGGCCCGGACTTGGGACATCTTCTCAGGCCAGGGAGAGGGATCTTTCACATGTGTGCGGAAAGTGTGAGTTTGCCCTGGCATTTGAAGAGGGTGGGTCTTCCAGCCAGTTGTTCAGGGACAGTTTGGTAGCCCCAGGCTACAGAAAGGGTGGAGCACATTCTCTGAAGATTAGAGAATGTTAGGTCACCACCACAATGTTCTGAGAGGTTGGGTCTGTGATTCAGAGATTAGGGAGAATGTTGCTGCCACCTCACTGTACTAAGGGGGTTGAGACTGTGCCCCAGAGGATGGGAAGAGTATGGCCATCACCCTAATGTTCTTGGAGGTTGAGGTCTGGAGCTTGGTCGCCACCCAGATGATGAGGGTAGAACTGAGAAGATGGCCATTGGGCATATCCGTGGAAGGAGTGAGCCCTCATGAGGCCCTAAGGAGAAGATGACATCATTCTAAGGATGACTCTCACACTTTCAAATCTAATGGAGTATGCCTTGCAGGTCTTCAGAATTGTTTAGGACCTGTAACACCTGTTTTCCTTCCTATTTCTCCTTATGGTAATATAAATGCTTATCCTATGTCTGTTCCTCCTTTGTATACTAGAAGAAGATAACTTACTTTTTAAGTTTCACAGGTTTACAGCTGGAAGGGAATTCTGCCTCAAGACAAACCACGTGCCTATAACTAATTTTTATGAAATTTTGTACTTAGCATTGCTACGGAAATAATTTAAGGTTTTTGGAATATGGCAATTTAATTAATATATTTTGCATATGGAAAGAACATATCTTCATATCTTTTGGGGGTTCAGAGGGTGGAGTGTGACAGTTCGAATTTTGTGAATCCCAGAAAAAGATTATGTTCTTGAACTAATCCATTCCTGAGGGTGTGGGACCCTTTGATTGAATTAAATTCAGTTGAGGGGCCTTTGATTAGATTATTTGATAAGATCGTTTTAGGGCTTTTGATTGAACTATGTCATTGAGGCATTAGCCAGCTTGGATCTCTGCCCTCTTGCCATATTTTATTGATCCTGCCATGTGAAAGAGGACACCAGGTTTTCCTATAGCTGCTGAAAGGCAGAGAAGCCCCAAGAGACTGAGAGAGAAGCCCTGGAAAGACACAAGCCCTGGAAAGACACAAGCCGTATGATTGGATGCCCACAGCTGAGCTCTAGAAGACGGTAGATTCTGGAAGGAAAGGCAGGGACCACAGCAGAGATTGACATCCATCTTGCTTCACCACATGGCAGGACCTCAGAGAAAGCATCTCTGCTGATGCCTTGATGTGGACACTTCCCAGCCTTGGAACTGTAAGCTTTTACCCCAAATAAAATCCCCATTATAAAACCCATTATAAATATTTAGGGTGTTAAATTTAAGCCCTATTGTAACTACAAAGAAAATATCAGAGAATAGCAAGCTCATAGAGAAAGAAACTAGAGTAAAGGTTGCCAGGGCTGGAGGTGGGTGGTGGGTAGGGGAGATGGGGAGATGGGAAAGTTTTTGTACTAGAAAGTGGTGAGGATACTGTAATATTGTGAATGGATTAATCCCTTTGAATGGTATGCTTGGGAGTGGTTGAGATGGGAAAGTTTATGTTGTAGATAACTTCCTACAATTAAAGAAAGTAAGAAAGAGCAACTAAAGAGACAATGACAATTAAATGTAATACATGATCCTGTATGGGATCTAGCAAGGGAGGAGAAAAGGCTCATAGGACCATTATTGGGATATATAAAAAAAATTGGAGCAAGGTAGGTGTAACTCAGTGGTTAAGTGCCTGCTTCACATGTACAAGGTCCCAGGTTCAACTCCCAGTACCTCCTAAAAAAAATTGGAATATAAGCTATAAGCTTATATCAATGTTAAATTTCTTGAACTTGATAACTGCACTTAGGGTGGTTACATAACTGAATATCCTACCCTTAGGAAATGTACATGTCAGTACCAAGGGTTCAAGGGGTACTATGTACACAATCTTCAGTCAAGTGTTCAGAAAATAGATTAATAGATAGATGGATAGACAGCATGATGGACAGATAGACTGATATGGCAAATGTGGCAAAATGTTAAAATTGGTGGATCTGGGTATCTGGGGGGTGTAGAGATACATTGGAGTTCTCTGCATGGGGTTTGTACTATTTTTGTAACTCTCCTGTAAGTTTCAAAGTCTTTCAAAATAAAAGGTTTATAAAAAAAAATCTAAGGGCAGAGCAGGCTTCACCATGGCCAGAGCTGAGGGCTGAAATGATTTTTTCCCCTCCATGTGCTGGCTTCATTCTCAGGTCCCACAAGGAAGCAAGATGACTACAGCTGCTTCAGCCTCTTAAGTTCAAGTACAGCATGAAGGGGGGAAAAAGGAGAAAAAAAGCCTCTTTGTGATGATTTCCATTTATTTTTTACCTTAGCATTAAATCATAAGCATTTTCCCAGATTATTACATAGACTTTATGACTATAATTTCTTTTCATAATAAAACATCTTAGAAGATACATTTGTGGTAAAATAATTCAAATTACACAGAAGTGTATAAAGTTAAAAAGTAAAATCACCAGGTTTCAAGAATGAGTACTAAACTCATTCTGAAACTCCACCTCTTTCATAAGATCCTGAGAAGAGATTTTTTTTAAAAAGGTAGACACACACAAACAAGGAACGAGGAGGAAGAGAAAAGGAGAGAAAAGAAAAGAAAGAAAAAGACAATACAGCCACTCTTGACCCTAAGGCAAAGGCAGAGCACATTCCCTAAGGCAGTGAGGAGATGGGCAGCTCCCTTAGGGCACTAGAGCAGACAGGCCGCAGGAAGCCAGAGTCCTCTGCGGCAGAAGGCGAGCTCGCCCAGCCTCTGAGAAGGGCCGAGGCCATCACAGAGACAAAATCTCAACAAAAGAAGGAAATCGCACTTCAGAAAAGAGAGTTACCTGAACGAGGACTTTAAAGTTAGTGGTTTCAGGCCCTCTCCGTCTCGGCTGCACACTGGAATCACGTGGGCTGCGCCACCGCTCGACAGTTAAGTGGGAACTTTCTGGGGTGGGGCCCAAGCATGAGTATTTTTAAAGCTCCAGGTGATTCTAATGTGCAGTCAAAGCTGATTTCTGGCGCTCAGAGAACTAAAGTAGGAAATCACATCCATGGAGTGATAACAGGAGGCTACAAAACAACAACACAGGATTATAAGAAAGAATCAACTAAAGATCCCCCAAATAAAATGCATATAATTGTTAAGGAGGGAAAAGCAATAGCTGGTGTGAGTATTAGCCTGAGCACGACCTTGAAGTCAGTCTCTTCAACTGTGACACTTGCCGGCATTCATCAGTGCCTTCCCTCCCACCTTTTCCTCCCTTCCTCTCTAATCTCAACCCTCGCAGATAGATATATCTGTAGATTTATATTGTAGATATAGTGCAAAAGTGCACCACAGCAAACATCTAGCAATCAACAGCAACAGAGAAAGTCTCCCAGGAGCCAGTAGCCGAGGACACAGGAGCTTTGCCAATACCCCTCTCTGACTGTCCTGGCTCACAGCGGCCTGAGCCGGGGCTGGAGGCACCCCCCGAGCTCGTGGTAAGCAAGGATGTGGGGAGGACCGCCAAGGCTAGCGGTAGACATCTCAGCGCTCATTCATCTTCTCTTTTCTCCTCCCCCACCTCCCTCCTAGGGGGATAACATCTGGTTAAAATGAGCAATTAGAGCAGCTTTAAAGGTCAAAATAAGACTCAAGAGAGTCAGCTGGGGTGTGTTGGCCCCAGCAGCTACAGGGAGGGCAGAGAAAGCCTTGTCCTATCCCAGGGGTAACTCAGGGTCTAGATGAGCCAGCCATTACTCAGAAAGCTTCTATAAACATCCATGCACAAGTTTACTTTTTTTTTTAAGGAGGTACCCGGGATTGAACCCAGGACCTAGTACATGAGAAGCATGTGCTCAACCACTTGAGCTACATCTGCTCCCCCAGGTTTAATCTTATAAAATGCCAAACTGGTTTCCAGAGTGGCTGAACCATTTTTATATTCCCACTAGCAGTTTCTCTGCATCATCACCAGCATATGATGTCACTATTTTCATTTTAACCATTCTGATAGGTGTGTACCGATAACTCATTATGGTTTAATTTGCATTTTCATAATGGCTAATGACAATGAACATCTTTTCACATGTTTATTTGCCATCTGTGCAAAATCTTCTTTGGTGAAATGTCTCTTTATGTCTTTTGCCCACTTGCTAACTCAATTGTTTAGATTTTCTTACTGTTGAGTTTTGAGAGTTCTTTACATAGTCTAGATACTAGAAATGTGGTTTGCAAATATTTTCTCCCACTTTATAGCTTGTTTTTTCATCCTCTTAACAGGGTATTTCAAAGAGCAAAAGTTTCTAACTTAATGAAGTTCAATTTATCCATTTTTCCTTTTATGGATCATACTTTTGGTGTCAAGTCTAAGAACTTTTTGTCTAGCCCCAGATTCTAAAGACTTACTCCTATGTGTTTTTTCCTTTAAAAGTTTTATAGTTTTACATTTGACGTCTATGTCTGTGATATATTTTGAGTTAATTTCTGTATAAGGTATGAAACTTAGGTCGAGTTTCTTTTTCTTTTTTCTTTCTTTAATCTTTTTTGGCCTATGGATGTCCAATTGCTCCAGCACCATTTACTGAAAAGGTTATCTTTCCTCCATTGAATTGCTTTTACACCTTTGACAAAAATCAGTTGGTCCTATTTGTGGGGGTCTATTTGTGGGCTCCCTATTCTGCTCTATTAATCTACGTGTGTACCTCTCTGCCAATATCACACTTGAGTTCTGTAGCTATATAATAAATCTCCAGATTGGGTAGGCTGATTAATCCCACTTTATTCTGCTTTTTTCAAAATTGTTTTAGCTACTCTAATTCCTTTGTTTTTCCATATACATTTTAATATAGTCTTGTCTATACCTAAAAAAAATCTGGCTGAGATTTTGATAGGAATTTCGTTAAGCATGTATATCAATTGGGAAGAATTAACATCTTTGCTATGTTGGGTCTTCCAATCCATGAATATGACGTGCCTCTTCATTATTTAGATCTCCTTTGATTTCAGTGTCGTATAGTTTCTGGCATATAGGTTGTACACATGTTTGCTAGATTTACACCTAAGGATTTAATTTTTTTGGAGTGAATGCAAATGATATTGTATTTTTAATTTCAGTGAATAATTAATCCTTTTTTTTTCTAAAATAGTACCAAAAAAGGTTAAAAGCTTAGTGTGTGCTGAGAGTGTGAGGCTCAGTGTACCTACCATGGCCTATCCATAGCCCTACTGAGAAAAGATCTGTAGTTGGTTCCTCACACACTGGCCACAGCTGTGGCCACAGATGACTGGGTCAGAGAAGGCCCAGGAACTGCCGCTCCCTAGGCCGACAATGGCTTATGAGGTGGTCACCAACCAGAGCTTGGTAACAAGTTGTTAATGAACCAATTAGAGTCTTTCTCTCAGAAGTTTAAACTGGAGATA
>JAQZBX010009098.1:25178-46938 GCA_029593785.1 Cabassous unicinctus
CAGCGGTAGGTTGGCATGGGGCTCTTCTCCCTTCCGGGGGCTCTTACTGTTTTTTTGTTTGTTTTTCTCTTTTTTCTTTTTTTCATTCTTTCTTATTGTTATTTTTTTTAAAGATTTATTTATTTACTTTCTTTATTCCACCACCACCCCCGCCCCGCTTGCCATCTGTGTCCATTCGCTGGGTGATCCTGTGTCTGTTTTCTGCCTTCTCTTCTCATCCTTCTCCTCCAGTCTTCACTGGGATTTGATCCTAGGGACCTCGGATGTGGGAGAGAGGCACTCTGCCACCTGCGCCACCTCAGTTCCTGGTTTCCGGCACGTCTCGTCTTGGCTCTCCCCTGTGTCTCTCCCTTGCTGTGTCATCACCTTGCTGTGTGGCTCGTCGGGGCCTGGCTTGCCACACACGTGCGTGCGGGCCGGTGCCTCGCCTGCACGCCTTCTATTTTCATTTTACCAGGAGGTCCCGGGGAGTGAGCCCAGGTCCCTCCATATGGCAGATGGACGCCCAACCTCTTGAGCCACATCCGCCCCCTCTTATTATTATTATGCTCCTGCCTCAGGGAGTTTGAACCTGTTGTTCATTCTACCTGCTATGCTCTCCCCCAGATTCCCACATGGCTTGCTCCCTCCTCTGTTTCAGCCTCTACTCAAATGCCATCTTATGAAAGAAGGCTTCCCTTATTCTGCTTCATTTGTCTCTATAGCACTTTCATCGTGTGGCATATATTTGTTTGTTTATTGTCAGTCTCCACTGACTAGACGATAGCTCTGTGGTGTTCCTGCACTTGGGTAATCTCTTCCCCTTCAGTGTGGACTGGGCCTAGGGGTAGAGTGGGAAGTTGATGCTTAATTTGTGCAGAATTTCTATTTAGGTTGATTTTAAATGTTTTGGAAATGGATAATGGTGACGGCAGCACATTATTGTGAGTGTAATTAACAGCACTGAATTATGTCTGTGAGTGTGCTTGAAAGGGGGATGTATTTTTTACATGACTTTTCTGAAAACTTTCACATTCTCTAATTTAAAAAAAAAATACAGCAAAAAATTATACTAAGCAAAAGAAAACAGACACAATGTACTACATATTGTATGATTCCATTTGTATAAAATATAAATATAAATAAATTTATAGAGACAGAATCAGATTAGTGGTTATGTAGGGCTGGGGAAGGATAGAGGGATTGAGAGGTGACTGCTAAAGAGTATGTATGGGATCTTTCTTTTTGGAGTAAAGAAAATGTTCTAAAATTAATTATGTTGATGAATTACAGCTCTGTGATTATACTAAAAGCCATTGATTGTGCACTTTGGATGGATTGTATAGTATGTGAATATATCTCAATAAAACTGCTTTTTTAAAAAAGTAGATTCCTGCAGAGTTTGTGTTTGAGGTGATGAAAAAGTTGGGGTAATGGATATTGTTGATGGTAGTACAATAATGTGAATGCAATTAATACTACTGAATTCTACACTAGAAAGTGGTTATAATGGGAAATTTTGAGTTGTATATATGTTACTACAATAAAAATTTAAAAAAAAAAAAAAAGCAGGCTTACTTAGCTGGTAGATACCCTTTTGTCTTGGCCTCTTCTTCTTTCCTGCTGCCTAAAATGTGATGGTGAGTGCTAAAGCAGCCATTTTGTGAAACTGAGGCAATTCTGAAGATGAAACACACACTAAGTATAGTGAAAGAAAAAGATAGAAGGAGCCAAGGTCCCCGATGGAGTCAACATACTAATTCTGAAAACTCCACCTTTGAACTTCTATGATGAGACAAAAACAAATCCTAATCTTGTTCCTTGGCTTTTCTGTTATGCATAGTTTAATATAAATTATATGACCCTTAAATGCTGACATTCCCCAGGGTCTGTCCTTGTCTTCTCTTTTCACGCCACACACTTTTCCAGGTGATTCCATCTGCTCCCATGATTTCAGGAACCATCTACACAATGACTCCTAAGTTCACACCTGTGCCTCCAGCCTTCTCAAGCTCCAGACTTAGTTACTCCTAGATATCCCAAACTGGATGACGCAGAGAGGCAAGTAGGGGGGAAATCATGGGTTGTGGCATTGGTTAGATACTGTTTCCAATCCTGAATCCATCACCCTCTGAGTCATCATGGGTGAGCTCTGACCCTTCGTTTTTCGTATCTGAAAAATGAGCAAAATAATACCTACTTCTTAGGGTTTTTATGACAAAAATACATGTAAAACAGTGCCTGCCATATAATGGGTGCTAGATCTACTTTGTTCTCGCCTCATCTCCCACCAAGTACTCTGGCTTCTGTATTCTCACCTTCAGGTAAATGGCTTTACCAACTGTATTAGTCAGGGTTCTCTCGGGAAACAGAATCAACAGGAGATATCTGTCAATAATATGAGATTTTAAAAAAGTCTCTCACGCAACCGTGGGGATGCACAAGTCCAGGCTCCACAGGCAGGCTGCAAACCAGGGGCTCCGATGAAAGTCCGACGAAGGGTCGTTGATGAGTTTCTGGGAGAAGTTGCCTGTCCAACGACGAGCTGGGAAATTCTCTCTGAATGTTGAAGTCACTTCCCCTTTTAAGTCATTCAACTGATTGGATAAAAGTGCCACCCATTGATGATGTAATCTCCCTGATTGATGCAGATGTAATCAGCCATCCACGCAGTAAACTCACTGGTGATTGAAGTCCATAAATGCTCTTGTATTACAATTAGCCCAGTACTTGCTGGAACAAACACCTGGACACAATTACCTGGCCGAGTTGACACATTAGCCTAACCATTACACCAACCACCCAGTCTTCTAAGCTAGAAATCATGGTATCTTCTTCAACATATCTATTCATGTCATTCCTCATCATTCCCCATAGCCAATCAATTACCAAATTCTGTTGGTTTTATCCCAGAACTGTAACTGTGCTTTTCTATCTGCACTGCTACTTCATGGTTTAAACTCTTATTAGCTCTAGTTTTATTAGACTCTTTACAATTTAATCTCCTGCACTTTTTCCTCCCTTTAAAAAAAATAGGACCATGTCTCAACATAGCTTATTGACCTCCACTGACTACCTATTGCTTACAGAGTAAAACCCACGTTCCACAAATCCAGGACTTGTCCCATCCTGTCCCCTCTTGCTCCTCACTCCCAGACACTCACCACTCACTCAACACGTCAGAGCCGCCAGGTCTTTACTCTGGATGGAAGGCCTGCCTGTAGACAGCACCACCATTTTCAAAGGGTGGCATGATCATTGTTTGAAAGCCTCCTTTGTTTTCAGCCTGTATTCCTCCCTTCTTTTCCTCCCTTTTTAAAAGGATCTAAGTCTCAAGGGAGTTTTGGGCCAAGTGGACAACAGAGTTGGCCTGGAGACACTTCACTTCCTGGCTTGTATTTCCCCAGCGCCAAGCCCACTGAGGTGAGCAGGCATTGAGGGGAGAAGAGTATCTCTGAGGTGTGTCTGAGGGTAACAGGACTGGAGGGAGGGATTTCCCTCAGACCAAGAAGACACCTCTGGGCCAGAGGAGAGGAGAGAGGTCTCTTGGGCCCACCAGCTGCTGGGATGTGTCAGGTTCTTGGGAGAAATACCCACACATCAGGGGGATGAGATCCTAGAGCCAGGCTTCCTGTGCTGCAGAAACAGCAGCAGAAGGGACTGAGGGCCCTGCGGGCTAAGATGCCAGAATTTTAGCCTGACCTTGGGGGAAGGGGAAACCCCAGGAAGGGCTGAGGCTGAATTTCCCACAAGCCTAACAGATTGGGGACTGAGAGTGAAAACAAAGTTGAATGATAAGAAATAAATGAAAACTGGGAGGGTGGGGGGACAAAAGTTGATATAGTTCAAGTGGTTGAACGTCCAACTTCCCACATACGAGGTCTGGGGTTCAATCCCCAGCCATGGTACCTCAAGAAAAGAAAAGAGGTATTTATTGAACTGCAGAGCGTCTGCACTGAGCTTCATACCAGTCTTCTTGGGCAACTGCCCTGCCCTTCCCCTCATGCCCTCTGCTCTCTTGCTCTCATCTTTCGGCTCCAGATTTCTGGCCCCTTAGATCTACTGTCAGGGGTTTCTGCCATGCCTCATAAATTCCCTCCTGGCTCTTTGGACTTTGGCTTTCCTACAGAGCGACTGGCTCTGCTGACAGCCTGGGTTTTGGAATCATCTATTGTCCAGTTAGAAATCCTGCTACAGACCTTGTCCCCACTCCCCACCCCACCCCAGCTGAGCCAGCCTCTGGCCTCCAAGGGTGGGAGAGAGAAGGGCTCGAGGACAGAAAGCTTCCTTTTCTCTTCTCTACCTGATGGAACTTTATTCATCCTTCAACACCTTGCTTTTATGTCACCTCCGGAGCCTTCCCTGACCTCCCCAGGCAGGGTTCCTTCTCTGGGTTTCTACAGCATTTCATTTATTTCTCTGTGCTTGTCACAATTATTTTTAATTTATTTTTTATTTTTTTTTACAGGGAGGTTCCAGGGATCGAACCCAGGTCCCTCCATATGGGAGACAGACGCCCAACCATTTGAGCCACATCCGTCCCCACAATTATTACTTATGTGCTTACATAGTGATATTTTCACCTTGACTGTGAGTACCTTGGGGGCAGGATCCTTGTCTCATTCGCATGGCATAATGTCATACAGAATAGAGCCTCAATAAATGCTAGTTAAATGCCCTTTCTCACTCAGTTCCCCAGACCGTCTGCACCATTTTATCCTTCTTTTCCTCAGTGTCAGTTAGGGATGCATTTGGCCACAAGTAACAGAAAGCCTGACTACGGAGGCTTAAATAACTAGAGGTTTATTCTTCTCACACAAAATTAAGTCTGGAGGAAGCAACCCAATGTTGTCAGGGAGCTGGCCTCTGCCCATCTTTCTGCCCTTCAGTGTGCTGGTTATAAGGTGACTGTTGCACCTCTGAGCATTATGTGCACATTCTAGGCAGGAAGAAGTAGGAAGGGTCAAGAGCCAAGCCTGCCTTTTTCATGAGGAAAACACGAGTTTTTGCAGAAGCCAAATCAGAAGACGTCTGCTTACATCTCTTTGGTCAGAAGTATACCACATGGCCACTTGGAGCTGTAAGGGAAGCTGAGAATGGGGAGGCAAGAGAGAAGGGGTTTAAACAAGGGGTGGAATGAGAAAGTTCTTGAGCCCACCCCAGACCTACTGAATCAGAAATGCTGGGGGTGGGGTCCAGTAATCTATGGTAACAAGCTCTCCAGGGGATGTTGGTGCAGCTAAAGTTGGTGAGTCATAGCCATTAGGATGGCCAGCATTAGGGTAGGAAAAAATACTGGACTAGAATTCAAATTGGCTCTTTTTCACTATAATTTTTTTTTTTTTTTTTTTTAGGAGGTTCTGGGGATTGAACCCAGGGCCTCATACGTGGGAAGCAGGCGCTCAATCACTGAGCTATATCTGCTCCCACTATAATTTTTGTTACTTGCTAGATCATTTTCTGATCTATAAAATGGGAATAATAATGGTTGCCATGACTCATTCACCAAAATATTGTAAGGGCCAACTTAAATCATGTAAATGAAAGCATATTGAAAACTGTAAGTCATTGAAAAATTGTACTGATTTTGAAATATAAAAGTTCTTGTTGAATGAAAAGTTGGACAGTGTTAAGGAAGGAGGAGAAAAGTTCTGTATGAGATTGGAAACTAAATAAAACATAAGAGAGGAAGTTCTCACACTGGGGCTGAATGGTTTATTTTACTGTGTCCCTCTGTATTGGAGGTCTAGTTCAGAAAAGGGATGCTATCTTGGCACAACAAATAGTGTTTGAGGATGATTGTACATAATCAGCACAAGGCCAAAAAGGCCCACATGTTGGCTTCTTTGAATTCTGGAGCCTTTAAAAGACATTTTCTGGGAGTAATAATGGTAGAGGAATCTTGCAACAGTCTTGTCACTGTCTGTGTTGCTGACGTGTTGGGCAAAGTGTAAATGCCTGGGAAAAGCAAAACTACCCGTAAAAGGTATGAAGAGATCGAAAAGTTACAAAGTCAGGGACAAAAATAGAAATTGAAACCACAGACGTCCAAAATACACTGTTATCAAAAACAAATGTTTGCTGCAGCTCCGGTAGTTGCTGCTACAGGTGGTTTCCACGAGGAGAGGAAGAAGGACATACGTGGTTTCAAAAGAAACACTTTGGAGAATAATGAAATGGAACATTTGGGAGAAGGGGATGGTGAGAAGATGTGAAACAAATGTAAGGGATTTAGTGTTCTTCCATTTGGATTAAAAATATTGAGATGCCTTTGTCTAAATACAAAGTAAGGCATCCATCTTTGCTGTATGAAAACCCACTCACTCAATTACTAGTTCATTTATTCCACAGCAGTCGATCATGTAACAGACACTAAGCCGTTATCACCTGGTGAACTTGGACAATTAATCAGCTGGGCACCAGTGGGCACCAGTGAAACCACAGTCATACCCACTACACATTGGTCTTCAGATCACACATTGGTCTTCAGACCACCTCTACAGGTTTGGGAATTGCTATGTCTAAAAGAGCAGAGCTGTACTGAGGTTGGGAGCTTGACCTGTCTCTTCAAGTAAAAGCCACAGCGTCAAGAAGGAGGTGTTCACACCTCTGTGAATACACTAAAAACCAAATAAATTGTATTCTTTAAATGCATGAATTGTGAGTTATAGCTCAATAAAGCTGTTACAAAAAAAGAAAAAGGGAGGGAGGGAGGGAGGGTTTCCAGGCAGAGACCCTGTGACACAGAGGCTGTGAAGCCACTAGAGTTTTTTTGTCAGTTAAATTTGTCTGTACAAAATGTGAAGCCAAGGTTTATTTATTTATTGATTTGTTTAACATCTGGGCTTTGACATGCAAGTTCTATGATAAGACAGTTTGCAGAAGCAAAATCACAAAGCCACATGCTCACTGGCACTGGTAAAAGCGAGTGGTAATCTGCATATGAAAAACTGATGATGTAATGATCTGAAATGACGGGTGCTGACCTGAACCCAAGTTACAAACGGCCCCATTCAAATAAATAGCCCCATTCAAATAAATAGTCCAGTGCCAGGTCACAGATTCAAAACACTCACCCACCTCTGAAACTGGACTTCCTGGAGGTGATTTAGTTCATCAACAAGTCCAAGAAAGCCTCATCTATTTCTCCTCGTCTTCCCCCCACTGTCTGAACTCCCCCGCGCGGTAGTCTGTAGGTAGACCAGGACAGCTGTAATCTGATACATGAATTTGTTTTCTCCTAAATGTTCCTCTGCTTCCTAACTGGGGGATTGTTATGATTACTGCTGCCCCCCAGGGACAGGAATTAAAATGTAGTTTGGTGGGGAAAAGAGAAGTCCTGGGGTCAAGTGTCAGCCCCTCCACTCACAAGTTACAAGTTGCCCGACCCAGGGAAGTCCTCTAACGCCTCTTGATCCCATCCCCTCTCAGGGACCCAAGGACTTTGCTACGTAATTACCTCCCTCTCTATTACAACTACTAGAGTCAGCCTCTTTACCATACTATTCTCTATTCTCATCAGCTGTAATTTCTGTCATAGTAAACTACAAACTAAAGACAAACGCTCCCTTTCTCCACAATCCTCTCTCGTTCCACCCCAATTCTTTGCTCTCCTTTTCAGCAAAATTAGACTTATCTCCACTTTTAGACTCAGTCTCCACTTCCTCACCTCCCATTCCCATTCTTCTTTGGATTTTCCATTCTCTTTTTAACCCACTCCAGTCAGGATTTCATTTCCACCGAAATTGCTCGTGCCATCTTGCCTCGTCCAAAGGCTGCTCAGCTGTCCTCACCATTTGCAGCTTCTTGGCAGTACCTGGCCAGCTGGTCAACTTCCCTTCCTTAAAGCACTTTCAGTACTTGGCTTCCAGGTCACCACTCACCCCACTGGAAGCTCTTTTTCTGTCTTCTTGGCGGGATACTCCTTATCTTTCTTCTGAATTTCAGGGCCCCAGGCCCAGTCTTCAGCCCTCTTCTCTGTCTGAAATTGCTCCCCAAGTCACTTCGTCCAGTTCTATGGCTTTAAGTATCATTTAAAAGTACAGAAGTTGCACATCTACCTAACCAGCCCCTACCTTTCCCTGGAGCTCCAGCCCAAATATTCAATTGCCCTGAATAGTCCTACCGGGATATCCAAAGAGCACTTCAAGCTTAATATGTCTAAAACTCTAGGCTACTGACCTTTCCTCTGTACCTCCCCATCTCCTTCAGAAGCACATCATTCACCCTGTTAGGCCGGCCAGAATCCCAAGCATCATCCTTGACTCCCTCTTTCTCTCACACCCACATAAATCCACTGAGAAGCTTCATTGTCTCTACCTTCAAAATAAATCCTCATTTCAACTGTGTATCTCCACCTCCACTGCTACCATCGTCCTCCAACCCCAGCTTCTTTTCTGTGAATTACTGCATCTTATTTCCCTGCCTGACTTGCTGCCTCCAATCTTGCTGCTCCCTTACAGGGTGTTTTCCACACCCCAGCCAGAGGGCTTCTTTTAAAATGCTTGGGCCCTCTAATTTCCCATCACATTTAGAATGAAATCCAAATTTCTCATCCTGGCTTGCAAGTTCCCTCCTGACCCATGCCCTGCTTGCCTTTCTGACTTCATCTCCTTCCACTCTCCCCATCCCACACAGCCCTCCAGCCACACTGCTAAATCCTCTGCACAAACTTGGATGTGCCTGTACACTTAACTCTTCCCTCTGCCTCCACTGAACAGTGGTTAGAGCTTCACATAGCTTGCTTGCTCCTTTATAATCATTTGGTCTCAGCTCAAAATTCACATTCTAGAGAGGCAGTCTCTGACCCCCTGTCTAACAGAGCAAATTCCAAAGCTTGGAGAACTGGGTACACTCAGGTTACATCTATGACATTTAATAAGCCCTTACTAAAGTGCCAACACTGCATTAAATGCTTTACATGCATTATCTCATTGAATCCTCAAAACCACCTAATGAGGCATTCTTATTACCCCCATTTTACCGATGAGAAAACAGACTGAGAGGTCAAGCCCAGCTTGCATTAAGGTCTGATTTCAGAACTAGCGCTCTTAACCTTTAGATTCAGTTACCTCTTACTTTAAACTCTATTCTGAGGTATGGAGGATAAGCTTCCAGGAGTTTACTTTCCAGGATTGACTGGTTTCAATTGCACTTGTGTTTGAACAAGTACAATAACTCAGGTGTATCAGTGTGTGCCAAGTAGGGACTTCTTTTCCAAACTCTGGTTTTAAACCTTCAGATAATGCAAAGTGCAAAGGTAGGTAGGTACGAACCCAAACATGGTTCTAGAATCACCTCTGTGGTTCCTGATCATAGGCTTGTTAAAGATGAAGATATTTGCTCTTAACTTTGTTATTTTGGGGGCTCAAGTTCTCACAGGCATCCCAAAATCCTCAATATTGAGGAATGAACAAACATAAGGGGGAAATGCAACCATGGACTAAAGTAGACTTATTATTATTTTAGTAATAGAATAACTTGTAGCACTGATATAAAGGCAGTGGTCATGGGAGGTGCGGTGTATGGAAATCCTTATATTTTTTGTGTAACATATATGTAATCTAAGCATTTTTTTAAAAAAATTAAAAAATTAAAGAAAAATAAATAAAGGCACTGGTCACTAGAGGTTCTGAGGGGAGAAGGAAGAATAGGTATAACATGGGACATTTTGGGGACATTTGGAATAGTCCTGCATGACACTGCAATGATGGATACAGGCCATTATACAGTTTGTCAAAACCTATAAAATTGTGCAGTACAAAGTGTAAACCATAATGTAAACTATAGATCATGGTTAGTGGCAATGCTTCAATATGTGTTCATCAATTGTAACAAATGTTCCACACTAATGAAAGAAATTGTTAATGGGGAAAGGTGTAGGAGGGGGCAGGGGTGAGGTATATGGGAATCCCCTATATTTTTGATGTAATATAATCTAAAGCTTCTTTAAAAATAATAATAAAAAGAAAAAATGCAAAAAAAAAAGTTCTCATAGGCTATTAAAGCTCTTAAGCTTTAATTTTTTTCATTTTCTTTTTCTAACCCTATTTCCATATGGCAATTAGAGATAAACTCCTTAAAACGAGAAGGCTTTGTATGTTGGTTTAAAAAAAAGCATTTACTGAACACCTACGTGTGCCAGGTGCTTTTCTGCTTTCATTGTCTCTCTGGGTTGGTGTTTTTCTTCTCTTATAGGTGAAGAAATGAGGCACTCAGAAGATAAGTGACTTGTCCCCATCACAGAATAAGTACTCCATTATTACCTCTTCCTTCCTTCCTTACCAGAAAGCACATGCTCCAAAGTGTTTTTTGTCTTCCAACATGCTCCAGAATTGATTACATGGGGCCCATACTGTGAGATCTATTCTCAGGGCTCTGAAAATTAGTCCCATGCCTTAATGATAATCATGAAAAATTACTTTTCAGTGAACCTATATGCCTTTCTGGAAGTATCACAAAAAATCAAAAGACTGCAAAGGAATTCAAAGTTCTGTGGCCAGTCCTCTTCAATTCATAGGCCTAATGGGGCTGGTAAGGCAATCATCAGACACCAGATCACACCAAACTGTGGGTCACACTACTTAGCAAAGAATGACGCTGTTCCTTGAGCACACCGAGGACCAGAGGACCGTCAGCCTTGGGCCTTTGCCCTGCTCTTCCTGCTGCACGGACCCCTCTTCCCCACACCCTTCAGATTTTGCTGCTCAAATACCACCTCCTGAGAAAGGTCTGCTTGACCATCCTGCCTCCCCACCAGCCTCTAACTTTGTACCTGGCTTTATTTTTCTTCATAGCACCCATTACATCATGTATTTATTTGGTTATTGTATCTCCTTTGCTAGAATGGAAGTGGATCCTTTGTTTTGTCCTGCTCTATCTCTAGTGCTTGGCAAAGAGAAGGTGCTCATTAAATACTTATTGAATGAATGCATGAATGGATGGATGGATGCTGTGAACAGAGTAGGTGCTCAGGACATGTTGCATCTTGGATGAACAAGTGGATGATTTTTACAGGACCATACTACTCAGATCCTTTCTCTGTGTGAGCTACAAAGGGAATAAAATGCCACCTTCTACCAAAGAGCGTCCAAAGAACAGAAATCAAAAACCCTGCCTCAGATTTTCAAAATGTGTAGGTCTGGTTTTGCCAAAGCCATGGAAAATGGGGACATTTAAGAAATACAAATTAATCTTGCAAAATGTAATGGATATTTAAGGTAGTTAATCCAAGCAAAAAGAATAACCTAATAAACAAGTTTTCCTTAAATAGATTATTTAGGCAGTGTAGTATGTTACTTAAGTAGCAATCATATTGTCTGTGTCATCCTCTTAAGAAAGGCAGAAAGATGTTCTACTCACGCTGTCCCTATAATAGAGCAAGTCATGGTTACAGACCCCACCTTGCGCTGTCTCTGGCACAGACGACTGCTGGGCAGTGACCAAGAAGTAGCTGCTTGAGTAAAGCTATGGCAGTGAGGGCTAAAAAGTCCTTTGCTCAGACACATCAGGTACCTGCCGGCCATCCCCCAAGAGTGAGTCAGGTCTGCCTCACCTGGTGGGTCTCTTCAAGCACCATGGATCCCTGGGCCTGAGTGGGGTGTGAGGGACATTCTATATCATGTATCTGGGCCACATCCAATAAGGGATGGCTTTGCTTTCTGCTCTCTGTAAGGATGAGTTTTAATATAATTCCAAATAATTGGTTTCTTATTTGTGCATTAGCCTAGAAACTATAAAGCCTTTAAAGTTAGGAATTGTTTGGAGCATGTCTTCATCCAGCATGTGCTACCACGATTTGAGCCCTTGGGCTCTTCACCCCAGCACTGGCTGCTAAATGAGATGGCCCTGCCTCCCTCCTTTTTGATGCCTTAGCCAACACACAGACCCTTTTCATTTTAAGGATTTTATTTCTAATCACAATGCAGATTTAAGGCAAAAAATGAAAACTAAAACACTAAAATAATATATGGGAGTTACAAAAGTTCCAAGGTCTTGGAAAGCTGTTACACTATGGCCATGGTATAATTTCTGGATCCTCCCTGGATGGTAACTAGCAGCCCAGTTAGATTTCGGTTTTCTGCTTTTATTTCAGAAAGTGGAGTTCACTGAACCTCTCTCTTCCTTCTGGTTCAGGCTTTCTAGAGACCCAGACTGACTTTTTCTTCCCTTCTGATAGAACAAGCGATTTCACTAGAACTCCAAGTGATTGTCCTAAAAAGAAAAAAAAATCCTTTGTCTCGCCCAGACACTTAGCAACATGCTGGGTGCATGGTAGAAGCCCAGGAGACACTATTTGTTGATGAAAATTACCTAGGCGGACTTCACTTTAGGATTCTCCTCAGTACAGGCAGGACAACTTGCTGCTTTGTGTTCTGAGGTTGCCCTGGGCAGCCACCCTATGGGATTCTCCATTTGCGACTTGGTAGGAATTCCTATAGCATCCTTTAGTAGCCTTAACACAACCGGCAGGATGATGGTCACAGCCTGCTTTCGTAAGCAGTAGGCAGGGGCATTAACTGCATTGTCTCTGGATGTTGGTATAAATGTGGTTCTGCCCTGCGGTCCTTCAGAATAAAAATTGAATCCCTTTTGTTGGGGTAGATAAGGGAGTGTATTGAGCTCCATGGAAAACAAGACAGGAGGACCCTGACAGATGGGAACAGGGTCACCCCCACAGCAGGGGGTCAGCCTGGAAGTGGGTACTATAGCAACACACTAAGAATTATCCTACAGATTAAAGGATGGTTGGATTCACTGTGTCTGCCCAGGCAGGGAACCTGGCTGGGTCTTTGTCAGCCAACAGATGAGAGGCTGGTTTGCAGCTTTGTGGTGTGACAGTTTGGTTGTGTTCAGAGAGCTCTATGCTGTGAAGATGACACTACTGCGGAGTCTCACTGTATGGATAAAGCAGTGGCATACCAACGAGGGAGCAATGGGAGCAATCCTCCCCACGTGTGAGCAATAAGTAGTGTGTGTGTGTGTCTGTAGAGAATTTTAAAACAACAATAAAACTGACTAAAAGTCAGTTTGCTTTTTTATTATTACCACACTCCAGCAGTTCTAAACAATGTCAGTGATAAAATACATTTTCCTCCTAGGGGCAGACTTCTCCCACGCAGCCCTTTCCCCTTAACACACCACTGAGCTAAACAAGCACCAGGTGGGAATATCATAAATCAGTGAGTAAACAGAAAATAAATGACTCCTGAGATAAGATAAATCTTTTCATCATAAAAACCAACTTTGTAGTGTTTAGAGATAGTTGATCTGTGTGCTATGGGCCTTTATGTTGTTTAGCCTGTATTTTGGTTTCCTATTGTTGCCTTAAATCCACCCAACATTTAGTGCCTTAAAACAATCATTTATTTGTTCAAAATTCTGCAGTCTGGGCAGGGCTCAGTGGGGATGGCTCTTCTCTGTTCCATAGGTGTCTGCTGGGGTTGGAACTTCCAAGAGGGCTTTTTCACTCACATATCTGGTACCTCAGTAGGATGGGCCTGAATAGCTGGGGGGTGGCCAGGCACCTCTCTCTTTCCACATGGCCTCTCCACATGGCTAGCTTGGACTTCCTCACAGCATGGTGGTCTCAGTGTAAGAGGTCTTTTTATGTGGTATCTGGCTTTCCTCAGAATACAAAGCAGAAGTTGTCAAGCTTTCTTAATGCCTGGGTTTGTAAGTCCTAGACCATTACTTTTGCCACATTTCATTGGGCAAAGCAGTGACAGGGCAAGCCCAGGTTCAAGGAGAGAAAAAACAGATTCTACTTCATGATGAAGGAGATATTCTTGCGGCCATCTTTGGAAACATGATCCATCTCATACTGTTTTCTCCATCATAACAAGGTTTGGTAGGCTTTCAAATTTTGCCTTTAACTGTGATAAACCTTAAGCTGGAAAAACGTAGGTCTCAGTTTGACTTTTTAAAAAATTGGACCCTGTAATTATCATCAAGCCCTGTCTCTGAGTGGTAGATGTTCTCTTCATGGACTCCTAAGGAGAAACAAGAGATTGTGGCTCTCCTAACAGAAATGATACTTGAGAATAAATATTAGAAGCTGGATTTGCCAAAACCTAAAATCCAAAGCATGTTTAATTCTGTGAGACTGAACAGTCCCAAGTTACAGACTTGCTCTACCACACAAGACAAGGTCAAATGACCACCATATTTTGGTCATTACTCCTGGTTTTCAGACAAGCCCCTGCATTTTAATTTACACCCTTTAAAACCAGTATTGTCGGGAATGGATAGACCACAGGATTCTTGTGAGGGTCAAAATGTGACTGTCTTTCAGATACTGTAATGTATGTATATCTGTTGAAGGTTGCTATAAATTTTGCTTCTCAATCCAAACAGGATCCATATGAAGGCCCATATGCATCAACATGACTGAACTCCCTTACCTTTGCCAGACACAGCTGACTCACCTATATGTGTACAGAGCTTTGGTTGTGAAAGCATTTTCAATGCCACAGTCTCATTTCCTTCTCACTATAAATAACCCAGTGGGTAGGTAGGTCCTTTAAGGCCCACAGTTTACAGATAGGTAAACAGTACCAGATGAGCTCTCCTAACTCTTCTTCATCCAGGCTTCTTCTTGTCTGCTGGAGTAAAGGCCCTCTAGGCTCCTGTCCTCTCTACCTTCAGGCCTGGGCTGAAGGCCCCTTCAGTTGCCCCTTTCCTATGCAGACTCCTGAGCAAGTTCAGTTAGTTCCCAAGTGTTAGTTACCACAGTGAGGTGGGCCTGTCTCCTTATCTTAAGGGAGGTCTAATGGGCCGACATCCCCAATGTCTGGGGGCCCAGATTTTCCTTCCCAACAAGGCCCAGAAGAGGGCCTGCCTTAAGGCACCACGTCCACTGGTTTCCCCCGTACACTTGTCAGAATGGGGCTCTTGGGGTCTTTTGTGTCCATCATTCTCAATGTCCGTCACTTTTCTCTCACAGGAAAAAAGTATTTTGTGTCCATTTGTGCCCCAAACCCTAGGCCCCTCACTCGGCCAAAGGGGCCACTGGAGTCGCGGCTCTTGTCTCTGCTCTTCCCCTCACCCTTCCGCTCTTCCTCGCACTCCTGCGCCCCCGCCCCTCCTCTCCCCTTTTCCCGCTCGCTCCAGCGCCAGGCCTCCAGCTCGACACCCCTCCTCTCCCTCCCTCCGGCTCGCCCCTCTTCTCTCCTCCGGGCTCCCCGGCTTTTGTTGCCCGGGCTTGTTTCTAACTTGAGAGCGTCGCCCGCCTCGGCGCCAGGTCACGTGCGTTAGTGACAACCTCTCGCAGGGCGGCCCCGGGGCCCCCGCGCCGCCGATTGGCGGGGCCCGGCCTGGCGCGGCCCCGGGGCGGGGCGGCCGGGCGGGCCCGACCGGCGGGCGGAGCGGCGGATCAGCTGTTCCGAGCGCTGCACAACAACAAAAGGAGCGAGACGGCCCGGCGGCGGCGGCGGCCAGCGGCGCAGCAACAGGAGGCTGGAGCCGGCCCCGCGCCCGCCGTCCCGGGAGCCTGAGCGAGGACGCAGTAGCCGGGCCGCAGCTACCTCAGCAGCCCCGCACCTGTGTGCGCGCTCCCCTCAGAGGGAGCCGTCCGCTTTCTGCGCCGCACAGCCCGGTCTGCAAGTCGGGCCCAAGTAAGTGCGGGCGCGGTCGGCGTTCCGGGGGCGCCTGGCTCCCGGCCGCCCGGCGCTGCCTGGTCCTGGCGCCCCGCGCGCCCTGCCCTCGGGGCTGCCCTCGGGGCGCTGTCTGCGCGCTCCCCGCGCCTCGGGCTTCCTGC
Organism: Cabassous unicinctus; assembly: GCA_029593785.1. Classification (NCBI taxonomy): domain Eukaryota; kingdom Metazoa; phylum Chordata; class Mammalia; order Cingulata; family Chlamyphoridae; genus Cabassous; species Cabassous unicinctus. The sequence goes on from JAQZBX010009098.1 coordinate 40,915, forward strand.
TCGCCCCGCCGCGGCCGGGCAGGGCCGCCCACCCTTTCGGGCGACCCTCGGCGGGCCCCTGGGGTACGGGCGGAGGCGTCCGGGGGCCTCGAGCAGAGCCTCGGCGCCGGTTGGGTGTTCAGTTTCTGCCTCCGCCCCCGAGCGTGGCCTGTTTTCTCGGCTGCGGCGGGACCTCCTACTCTTTCTCCTCCTCCTCACTCCCCTCCACACCTCCTCCTCTCGCACTCGGCCGTTGTCCTGGGGCTGCCAGGTCAAGACTCGGCGTCGGGGGTTTCTGTCTCGGGGAGGAGCGACCGTGGTCACCGCCCCGGGACACGTCCCTCTAAGTTACCCGCGTTTGGACTCGCGACCCTGGCACTTGGCTCCACCGACCCCAAGCCCCGCGCTTCTCCTTTCTACTTCACCTCCCAGTGCAGGGTCGCGCCCCGCAGCGCAGTCGGCCCCTTGGCTTCAGGGAACCTTGCTCAGTTAGCCGGCGACGGGCCCCTGCCCAAGTGTCCGCCTCACCGTTCTATGTTCCTTGACGCAACTTAGCCTTAAACATCACTACCTGAGGTTGTACCTGTGAAAACAACACTCTACTTTTCTGACATAATGAAAATCATAATGATTTTGGTCACTCAGGCATATTGAATGCCACATAATGGGTACTTTACGTGCGTGAACCCAGTTGATTCTCACAATAACCCTATACCGGCCTTATCTGATGTATAGGAAACCCGAGGCACAGAGATTACTCAAGGCCAGAGAGCCAATAAAGAGGAAATGGTGTTTCTGATTTCAAAGAACTTTTCGTTTTTATTCTATTTCCGAATTACATCTATTCATTTAGAAAAGGAGCCCATTTCCATCTAACTTGGGCTTGGGCAGCCTTACCTAAAAGAGCCTTTTCAAAATACAGAGTAGTTTTGGGGAAAGGGGTGGAAAAGTGACCCGAGGGGTCTTTTAAACACGAGTGCCCCAAGATCCTGAAATCACTTGCTTGGTAATTGAAATACATTTTTATTTGCAGATGTTAAAAAGCACTGGGAAGCTTTTTATTTCAAATCGCAGCCACTATAATCCTGAACTGGCAGCATAATTTTCAAAGGCCTTGCCTGGAACCAGGACTTTACTAATTTCTATGACAAGGGCCCTTGTTTTTTCATCCTAGCTTTTGTTCTTTTCTGTGGATTGTTCCCTGGTATTTCTCTTGGGAATGGTCCTGTTTTCAAAATTCAAGGTTAAAGAGCTATGAATTGCCACTTATTGCTATCTTTGTCTACTGTCATTCAACCTTCAAGGCTGGCAGTGGTGGGTCCCTGCAGGAATAACCTCCCTTGCAGCTAGCAAGGACTGGGTAGAAGTGGAACAAGCAAAATCAACTTTCTTGGCTTGGTTTTTCTGCAGTTCTAATTTTAAGTTACTTGAATTAGTATATTTTTCCAAACTACTGGGAGAGGGTAGACTATGTAGAGAAAAGATCATTTTGAGGTTGCTCATTAATGATGATGTGTTAGTCACCTGATATTCTTAAAACTGTCAAGGAGCCACAACTACACATATTTAGAAGTTAGATCATCAAAGTTGTGGGTGATTTTTGTTTTTTTGTTTTCAAGTGTTGTTTTTTGGAGCCGCCTACTGGCAGCCACAACTAACTGGAAGGTGTGGTTCTCTGCAATTCATAGAATCAGTGTTGAGGCTGGAAGGAACCTGAGAGAGCATGTGCAGAGAGAAGCAGGCAAATTTGTGCTCTAATTTTGGCTCCATCCCTCACTGGCTCTATCATTTTTAAACAATTTACATAATTTCTGAGCCTCAGTTTCCTCATTAGTAAAATGGGACAAATAAATACTTGAAGTGCCTATCACACACAATAAGCATTCAGTAAATTGTAGCTCAAATTATTATAGACATTTCACAGATGAAGAAACTAATTTTACTGGTGAATGAACCAGTCACTCAGACCCAAAGAGGCTGAGTGACTTGCCCATGGTCAAACAACTGGTTTGTAATGAACTTGTAGCTGATATTTGTCATGCAGTGTTTTGACTGGTATTACCTCAATTAATCTTCATGCTAGCTTTTATAGAGAACTGAGGCATCAAGAGGTTACTAAATATCCTAAATTCACACAGATTGCAAATAGCAGAACCAAGATTCCAAAAAGACCAGGCTAAAACTCTGGAGCTTGTCTTTAGTTTCTACACCATATTGCCTCTTGGTTGGTTACCTGTCTCAAAAATGAGAATGTAAATTATATTAACAAGTTTTTCCAGACTAACAACTCCTTTTTAAAATTCTCCAACAGAAATGTGCTTGCCTATAAATAATATACTTGGCCACCTCTGTCTGCCCACAAAGCATTTTTACTCATGCAATAATATAGAAAACTCTGATGGTAAAATGTCATGTAACAAAGCAGGATACAAAATTGTGTTTTCACTAGATTACAATACAACTATGATAATAAATTAAATGCAGAAGAAAAAGGTAGAAGAAAATGCACCAATATACTAACAACGAGTACAACAAGGCTGTAGAACAATAAATGATTGTTTTCTTTATAGTCTGGGCTTTCTATAATGTGGTTTTATTCATTTTATGATGAAGAAGACATGATTTTTTAAAGGCTGGAGTGGAGGTATCCGAGCCAAGCTGCAGAGGGACAAAGCTGCCTTCTTGAAATGCTCGGACCCAGACAGCTTGTTTCTTTTTTTCATCTGTCCCTGAGACTGCTGGGCTCAAGTTGGTTACAGCTGAAAGCTTGCAGGTGCCTCAAAAAGCAGCAGTGCTACTCCACCTAGACTTCTTTGCTAAATTCCAGAGCTTTCTTTGTCAATTTGACACATGCTTTCTCTGTATTTTCACTTTAGTTTTTTCATTGCCCTAGAGTTGTGAATATCAAAAAGGGGTGAAGCCTGAAGCTCTGCTTTACCTTTTAGCTCTAATCAGAATCAGCCTGATCCAGAGCCTCCATTCCTGGGCAGGAGCCAATGTCAAGAGTGGCAGATACAAGGCTGGGGCAGTCCCTGGGTCATCAGTAGGAGAGTTGGCCTTTAATGTTTTAGAGAGATTTTTCTAGACCAGCATTGTCCAATGGAAATATATAGCATGAGTCATGTGTATGTTTAAATTTTCTAGTAACTACATTAAAAAAGTAAAAAGAAACTGTGAAATTAGTTTTAATAACATTTTATTTAACCCAATATATCAGAAATATTATTTCAACATGTAATCAATATAAAAGTTTTAATGAGATATTCTTTTTTTTTTTTGTACCAAGACTTTTGAAATCTAGTGTATTATTTACACATGCAGCACATCTCAATTGGATGCTAAAATTTTCATTGGAAGTATTTGATCTGTATTTATTTATTTATTTTCTGATTTTAGAGGTCTTTTAATTATGTCATCAGCCTTGTACATTTGTTCTGGCCATAATGATCTGTATTTAGATGTCATAAAATTTACAGTTGAAAAAGTAGATTCACATACCCCAATTATTCCAAGCATAATTAAGAGGTTCCCAAAAATTGAATCAATTCTCAGCTTCTAAATTTAAATGAATGAAAATGAAACAAAATACAAAATTCTGTTCCTCTGTCATACTAGTCACATTTCAAGTGTTCATCTGAACAAGTTTTATTGGTGTCTCTCCAACAGCTCCTTGTCCTTTGAGACACCTACAGACAGCAAGCTCTTGAAGTACTAACAATTTGCATGTAACATCTGAAGAGAACCCCCCTGAAGGGTACCTCAAGGCCAGAGGACCAACCTGGCCTCTTGACTGTGCTAGAAGTCTGTGGAAAGAGTGAAGAGGTATGCCAATACAGTCTCCTCATTTTTTCTATAATAAAACCAAGGCTCAGAAGGGCTAAATTGTTTAGCTTCAGCCACCTGTGGTGGAGCCAGAGCCAGAAGCCTGGTCTGCTGGTGCCCAGACCAGTGTTCCTTCCACCTCTCCCCAAGAACCCATTCTGTGTCCTACCCACAAGGTGTTAATAGGTGTGTTACATAAATGCCAGCAGTGACTGGTGAGGTGAAGAATGTGTTTCTCCCTCCCTCGCTGGATGGGCTTCTGAACACCATGCTCAACAGAGGTCAGTTGTCTTGCAAGAGACATGGGGCATCTGGAGCAGCATCAGACTTTGAGAAACCAAGAGTACTAACTTGTTCTGCTCTGTAGAAAGCTCCTCTGGAGGAGCCTTTTCTGTGGCTGAGTTGTGTGTATTGTATATATTCCAGGCATAAGCTGGCTTCCATTACATGGATTTGAAGCTGTAGCCAGAGGGGGAGTTTGCATTTGTGAGCACGGCAGCAGCTCCGCCACAGTCGCCCCAGCAGTGTTTTCTGCCTTGTAGCTGCCACTTACCTGGGCTGGACCCCAGCAGCATCACAGGTGGGAGACAAGGCACTCTTTCAGGATGAGCAGGGGTTCTTCAGTGGGGTTCTCTACTCCCCACCCAGCGGCTGCAGCTTCTTAGCTGATGCAGGGCCAGAATCCATCCCTGTCTTCTGGAGAATTGGGATTACTCTCAACTGATTGAGCACACAGGATTGCACTTGGGGCTAGTACCTACCCCCATAATTTCAAAGAAATAGGGAAAATATTTTTAAAAAATTTTTCTTCTAACTTGTGTATTCAAAAACCTTTATTTACATCAGACTTTGCTTCTTTTGGGATATAACTACCACACCAAAGTAGGTCAAACAAATTTATTACACAGCTGTTTTCTTCTGTTTTCTCTTATATGCAGCCTAAAACTGAATTTGAATTCTCACACTAGAGCTCTAGTCTTCATGTTTTGGCCATGTTGCTTTCCAGAAGACTTTCAGGAAGACTGGTTATGCAAGTGACAGCTTCCTGTTTACCCGTTTTTAATAGTTAATGGCTGAGGATGAACTGTGACCACAAAAGTGTTCAAATGTCATTTATTTGAAGTGTTTTACTTTCTTAGGGGTGTGTCAAACAATTTGTAGGAGTCAAACTTGCACACAAGGAATTGAACCAGGAGTCCCATTAGCTACAGATTCTAACTAGTTTTACAGCTAAGGATTATTGTTTTGATTATGAAATGTCAAGCATCTGAAGTTATGAATTCAAGGCTAATACTTGTGATAAAAACAAGTATTTAGTTAGGTACTTTTCATCATCCTTGGGTGATCTCATCTGCTCTTAGGTCTTGTTACTCCCTTTGTGTTGAGAGCTCCCAAATCTAGATCCAGTGGAGAGCTGGCTCCTGAACTCCCAAGTCCTATATTCATTTGCCTACCAGACATCTCCAGCTATGTTGCTTGCAGATTTCCTAAAATCAGCATGTCCAAAATGGCCTACACCTTCTGCAGTATTCCTATCCACCAGATGGCCCCTCCATCCCCTCGGTTGGCCAGGCTGGAAATCTGGGCCATCCTTCATGTCTCCCTCCGCTTCACTTCTGGTTTTCAAGGCCCTGCAGGATCTGGGGCTCTCCTTACCTCCCTAGCCTACTCTCATAACCCTCTGTCTGAATCCTAAGCCAGCTGGAGGTGCCACATTCTTATTCCTCTGCAGGCTTTCAACACTTAGTATTCTTTCTCCCCTCCCTCTATTTTTTTTTTTTTTTTAATACAACCATTTATTTAAATTTATTTTTGTACTCTGGTAACATATATGCCATAAAAGTTGCCATTTAACTATTTCTAAGTGTGCAGTTCAGTGGCATTAGTTGCATTCACAATATTGTGCCCCCATCACCATCATCCATTACCAAAACTTTTTCATCACGCCAAACAAAATTTCTGTACCTATCTTCCTCCATTCTTGATCTTATCAACCATGCAAAGTTAAAGTCATTTATTCCAGGAGGCCTTCCCTGACCTCCACCCAGGCTAGGTCTGCAGTATCTCTCCCTCCAAGGCACTCATCCCACCCATTTGCCATGGGCTCCCCTGTGCTAACATTATGCCTGATGCATAATAGGTAGTCAATAGATTTTTGTAGAATAAGAATAGTTGATAACAACTGAGCATTATGTGCCAAGTACCTTGGTAAGTATGTTGCCT
>JAQZBX010009099.1:0-46754 GCA_029593785.1 Cabassous unicinctus
AACTGTTCCAGCATAAAAATGACTATGGAATGGGGAGCTTCAAGTCTGCTAAAGCAGAATTACAGAAAATTATTATTAGTATTATTATTTAATAAGAAGGATAGCTCCAGAATTTCTTTCAGTCACAGAGCTCAGAGAAGTAGAAAAACATGTCCGGGCATGATGATGGTTATAGAGCACTCCCTTTGAGGGGAAAAAAAATGTAACCCTTAGAGAACATCCTTCAAAGGTATTAGGGCTCTCAGTAGAAGGATATCTCTCTCTCTCTCTCTCTCTCTCTCTCTCTCTCTCTCTCTCTCTCACACACACACACACACACACACACACACACACACATTCTCTCTCTCTCTCTCTCTCTCTCTCTCTCTCTCTCTCTCCAGATGAAATCATTGCAAAGCTGGACACAGCTGATGAAAGGCAATAGTCAGGCAGAAATTTCAGTGGTGTTTAGTATGAACGACAGGGCTCATTTTGCATTCAGTGAGGTACAGCAGCAAGGTTGAATGGATGGAAAATCCCACTCTCGAATCTTACATAAATATCTATTTCCCACATATAGTTTTCCAGTTGAAAAGCTCCTGTAATGAAGCCGGAGGTGACAGCCCAACGAGGGTTTTTAACCATTGAGATGGCTGTCAGGAGTGTTGTAAAGAGGGCAGGCACTTCAAAACGGCCCCAACCAACCCCAGTCCTTCCTATCTGCTTCGCGATGGTGCTCGAAGAGAGGGCACTGTTTTCACATACCTTCTCCAGGGTCCCCTCCTTCCCATTGTAAGCCCCAAATACTGCGAAGCCCGGTGAAAGGAGGCAGCGGGCGGATCTGATTAGCAGCTCCTGCGCGCTAAGGGATGGCCTGATCGTGCCTCCTAAAAGAGGAAACTCTTGTGGAATCTTCAGGAAAGGGTGATAAAGTTCAAAGGACCTTTTCTCCCTCTCGCTCGCTGGGTTTTAAGCTCTAGCCTTTAATTGGAGCTGAAGTGAGCAGCTGCCAGCCTGATTTTTCCATTACGGACTAATGTTGTGCGTTTAAAACAATAAACAATTAATGTTCTTTGATTTCTTACATTTAGCAGCCCAAGCAAACAGCTGCGATCTCCGTTCGGGGAGGCAAACGGCTAGTGCTTGACATGCCGCCGGCTTGGTGCCTACCGGGAAGGGTCAGCGATAATGAAACTTTGAGCTTTCTGCCAGATTGCGCGACGGAAGGCTTTGGTCTTGGGGAGAGAAAACGCGGAGGAAACTGTGGATACCTGTTGGCATCAGTGTTGGCGGCGGTACGTTGTCACTGTCTCCCAGCCTTGGCTGGAGCCAGAGAGAGAGGGAGTGGGTCCCTTATGAACCTGTTACGCGCTGGCAGAACCAAGGCGAGAGCCCTCTTTGCCTCAGGACCTGCGAGGGGCGCGGCCGGTCCCCACAGGCTAGCGGAAGAGCGGCGGCGAGGTGCTAGAAAGCGCAGTTCCCGGCTCTGCGGGCGCTAGGAGAGGGGTACCGAGTCCCCGGCTCAGGGGGCCTCGGCGTGCACAGTCTCGCGGGCGCAGAGAAAATACTGCCCGAGGGGCCTGCCTTGGTGCGGGGCAGAGTCCGGGCCAGCGCAGAGCCGCGGGGCGACTCGGGGCCCCGCAAGTTTGCAGCGGGCACCGCGCCTCTCGGGCTGGGGCAGCCACTTGTGGGAAAGGCCTGGCGCTGGGGGCTCGCACTGCTGAGTCGTGGCCCGCAGCCCCACTGCGGGGGTCGCCCTCCCTCATTTCCGGGAAGGAGCGGGGTGGGGGACGTGCAGAACCCCCCCGGGTCCCTTCGCCTCCTTTCCTCTCGGTCTCGCATCTTCCTCGCAGCCAGAGGAGCGTGCTTTCCATTCACCGCCGGATCCCGCAGTGAAGGCGCGCGGCTGCAGAGGCGCCTGCCCGCGTCCAGAAGCGGCGAAATCGCCAGGCGACTGCAAAGAGGGTGACCGGCGGGAAAACTGGATGGGCACAGCTTGGAGCTTGCTACTCCCCAGTATCCTCTGTCAGAGCAGTTTGCAAAAACCATGAGGCAAAGCCCTGAGGCGTCTCCATCAGCTATGTGGATCGGGAAAGGAGACGCAGTTTAGCCCCGCGCCGGGACTGGGAACCCGCATCCACCATCTGGGGGAAAGGAGGCGCGAAATGTGTCCGAAGGACATGGGTATTCCTAAAAGAAATGGTCCCTTTTCGTTCCCCTTCCTCCTCCGGGCATGGAGAAAAACGGGTGCGGGGAGGGCGGCGGGAGCGGTTATACTTACTCTTGTGGGGCTCCGCGCTGGAGAATTTCAAGCCTTCGGCTTCACAAATGGCCGGAGGGGCTGGGGGTCGGCTTCCGAGGGCGGCGAGCGCCAGCCGGTCCCCGCGCGCTGGGCAGGCGCCTCCGGATTCCGTTCATGCCTCTCGGAGCTGCCGGGCTGGGTGAGGAGACGCGGTGCGGGCACGCTGGGCTGTAGGTGTCCGCAGCCCAAAGTGCAGCGGGTTAGTTGACGTGACCGTCTGTGCACAACCCGGCGGCGGCCGACGAGCTTAGAGGAGGCAGGGAGATTCCAAATAAATCCGCTAATTCTGGGCTGAGCGCTCCGGCGTGCGAGCCCGCCTGCCTGCCAAATGTAACTGTGAAGTGATGTGGAAAAGTGAGCCGGGTGCCTCCCCTGATGGATCTCATTGGGCAGAGCGCAGAGGCAGGTCTACCACTTGGAAATTCATGAAATCGGTCCCCTACCCCGCCCCTCCTTGTCTTCCCCCTGCGCTCTCGCGCGCTTGCAGGTTCGCTCTCTTTCCCCTACCAAGTGGGCGCACAACTTTTTGCTTCTCGCTTTCGAGCACGCCCAGCGCGTCTCCGCGGCCAGAGCCACCCGGCGAAGATTCGCCCTTCTGTGCTGTGAGTGCAGCACGTTGGGGGTCAAGCTCCAGGATGAGAGGGTTGGCAGAGCACAAGAGAATGCGGAGGAGGAATCCGCGAGCTTTCTCTCTGGAGGTCTCACCTGAGCCCTGGGGCTGGCTTTATCTTAAAAGCATCTCCGTGACCTGCAGCTGTTTTCGATGGGAGGAAGAAGATGCGACAGGGCAAAGGAGTGTACGTGGGCAATTCACTTCCTCGTTATTCCAGGGGCCTCTTACGTAAAGAGAAGGGCGTTTGTAAGACCTCTTCCTACTACTCAGAGACTCTGATTTAGAGGCTGTGTGTCGCGGTCCTGTCAGTGGTACCCATTCCTTGTATCCTTGTGCTTCTGCTCCTTTAGGGAGATGGGATGAGGGAGAGCAGAAGGGCAGCCACGAAGGGCGCACAGTAAATGTTGCGAAGAGAAGAGCAGAACTTGCTTGGAAAGTAGGGGAGGAATTGCTAGGTCTTACCAATGTGTCCTAGACTCCGGATCTGAAAGTCATGGTCCTTACAGCTCCCCTGCCCTCCTCCAAATATGCCCTGTCTGTGGCCCAGCCACGTCTTCTGATGGACTCCACTTGGATATTGTGACCTGTGTCAGGTGGGGTCGACCCAGTGAAAGAAGGAAGGATCGTGAATCAGGAGGTCCAGACTCCTTTTCTCATCACTGAGGCTAGCACATCGAAATATTCAGCCACTTTGATAATCTTTTAATTTAAAATCACTACAATATAAAATGAATCGATCCCTAACTTGTTTTCTTAACTCTCACGAGACCCTGATTGAGTCCGTTCCCTGTGCACAATAAATGAGACCTGAGGGTAGGTCTTACCAGCTGGGGACAGAAGCTGAAACAGAAGGGGGAAAGGGTGCAGAGGACCAGACACACGTAGAGCGTAGAGCTCATGCTGTCTGGCTCGAATTAATGAGACAGAGTGAACAGAATGAGAAAATAGGCACAATATGCTTATAATATTTATGCAAATTTGACATTTTTTTGATGCTGCATCTAACATCCCATTGTGAAATGTTGAAAAGAATATTGACTATAGGTCTAATATCTGTTTCACTTTCTAGCTGTCATGAGCAGGAAACAGTGCATTATTTCAGAAGACAGGTGAAGAGGACCAGGAGATATTTTTTTCCCCAGGCAGTCACTAAGTAACTGTTTGTTCTCTTCTCAGACTGTGTTGTCTGCTTACAGGGTATTCTAGAATTGACTAATTCCATCTTGGAAAAAGGAACAGCAGTCAAACCACAATCAAATTATAACTGTGGCTAGACTAGACAGTCCCAAGTGGACAAAGAAATAGATCACATCTTGGGTTGTGCTTAATTTTCAGAGATTCATTTTCACTTTGAACAAATGGCCTCAACCTTTCCTTGGGAGTACTTTCCTACATCTATGAGAACTAGAGAAAAGGTCATGTGTTACTAAAGGCTGGGAATTGTCACAAGTGAAAAACTCATCTCAAAAGAAAGCCAGAATGGTAGAGATGGACAATATTCTCGAATGACATTTCCTTAAAGTAGAAGAAAAACATGCTAACAAAGTGAAGAGAGTTAAGAGCCCAGTGGATTTGTTACCCTAGGTTCAAAAGGAGTTTATTTTGATTCAACTTTAACAGAATTACTCTCAGAGCAGGTCTACGCATGGTCTTCATGGAATTTTTGCTGTGCAAGACTCAAGGTAGCCTTTTCTATACCTGCTAATCTCTGTTCAAAGCAGTGCAGTAGGAATTTCCTGACTAATTCTTAGGAGAGGTCTGGATGATTAAGCAGTGTGAAAGAGGATTAAGATAATGCTAAAAAGCCCTATAAGGATATTTCTAAAATAATCAGGGATGCTGAAAGAAGCATTTGCCTCTTTAACAATTCCACCCACTCTTAATGGGATGCAGTGTAAAGTCACAATGGTGAGAGCCTACTCGCTTAAGAGTGTTTTCCTTTCAGAGTCTTCTCCGGGGTTACTCTTCTTGAAGAAAGAGGTCTGTGCTACATAGGTGTTTTGAATGGTGATATAAATTGCATGTGTTGTGGGTTATTGTGAGAAAGAAGGATGAGGAATTTTCTGATAAGGCAGGTGTATAATCAGAGAAGGGAGAGGGGTGGGTGGGATTGCATTCAGAATAATTTTGGCTAACTGAGATTGGGTAGGATGTCTCCAACCTGGGTCTCCGTGAGAGGCAGACCGAATGAGGAGGAGAGAGATCAGTGCAGTAAAAGACACCTTTCTTTTTCATTATGGCTGGAACCTTTGTTATAATTTTGACAAAGGGAGACAGTGACCCAAGTTGTTGATTAGTTGGAGATTGAGGGGTCAGGTGGCTTGTAGGAAGCAGAAGAAGGGGTTGGGAAACTTGGAATACTCCAACATCTCCAGTTGCAGGATATGACAAAATGGAACTTATCTATCATTTGCAGCGTTAAAATGCAAGCTTTTTTCTCGTCCTCATTCTTCAGTACACAATGAAAGTGAAAACAATAAAAGCAAATAAAATGTGTTTACCATGGTATGATTCCTGAGAACTTTCAGGTTTATTGCTCTTAAATTTAGATGAGTTAACGATTTCATGGAATGTCTCCTGAAGGTGTGGCTGAGGAGTATGGATTCCATGAATTCATATATCACAGTGGAATGCCTGCCATGAGTATTGTCATGTAAAAGAAAAACTTTATGAATCTGAAACATTAAGAAGGTCAATGCATAAATGCAATGTCAGTAAATATATAATATTCCCCAGGGAGGCAGAGTCCTTTTCACATATTTGATGCTATGGAATCCTAATATGAAAACCACCATAACCTTCTTCGGAATAGTGGGGGACAAGTAATATATAGCAACTATGGCATGATGATGTTAAAATATGATGTTGAGTTATAACTTGGATCAAAAGTCATAAAGATGAAGAAAAATAAAGTTTTGATAAGTTTGAAAACATTTAAATAAATTTAGGATAGTATTGTTGTAGATATTGTTTAAATTATGAGTTGTTTTAAACCAGCCTCTTACTAAAATCGTGACAAGATATAATGGAGAGCGAATTAAACTGAATGTATGCAATTATGGGAATTCTTTTAAGTCAAATGTTCTCAAACTATGATCCTGGATGAGCCACTGCTTGAGTATCCCCTAGGAACTTGTTAGGAATGCATATTGTCAGGCCCAGAATTAGAGTGGGGCCCAGAAATCTGGATTTTAGCAAATCCTTTAGGGGATTCTGATGCGTGCCAAAATTTGAGACCTACTGCCTGAGGCAATTCTTTCTCAATGATATATATATTTAGAGAGAGAGAGAGAGAGAGGGAAGGAGAATTAAAAAGTGATACATTAAATTAAGATATTTGGTTTTGCCCTGAAATCTTCTAAGACAGAATATTATTTTTAAAATAAAACAAAATAAAAGCATAATCACATTAAAATTATCATGTGATTACTTCACCAATATTTATTATGCATTTGGAATATTAAGCTGATTTCTTTAGAAGTGGTTATAAATTCTTGGTGTAAAATCATCATTGAACTTAGTACTCAGAGTTTCGACACTCTACATCTCTTGGCTGTGAGGTTTGGCAGTCCCTGAAATTAGACTTGTATCTCTTAATATTGACTGTAATTACTAATCTTGAGTTTGCCATTATATTTTCAGTAAATGGAGATGTAAACATTTTCTGAAAACCACATCTGTGCTGAGAGCATTTTGGAGAATGTTTTATAAATGGCATTATCTCCTATCTTCCCAGGTGCTAGAAAAGAGATAAACTTCAAGTCAGCCTCTAAACAGAAACTGAGGTGGGGGTGGGTAAATTGATTTAAGGGGACAAGTACAAAGCTATCAAAATAAGCCAACTCAGGTTTTGTGGACTACATATTTAGTAGTTTAGTTTGTTTCTGAAAGAGGAAAATAACTGGATTAAGATTCCAGATCCTTTTTTTATTAATTTGGGAACTACGAAGAGGTTAAAAAACAAAATTCCACATTGTGCTACAAAAAATCAAAAAAGTAAAAAGAAGAAAGGGGAGAAAAGTCTCCCCCCACCCCACGTGTAATACTAGTTTAGTATGACAGGTTGTATTGAACATTAAAACATAATTAAATTTCATTGATTTTTTTTAAAGTTTGATTTAAAAGATTACCATAATTTGAAAATTGTACACTTACATTTATGTATTGTTACAAAATGTATAGAAAAAAAGTGTGCCAGCATCTCTTATGCCCAGAATGGAGTTCATATTTCTGATTAGTTGTTAGCAAGTTGGTTATTAGAGAGAAGGAAGACTGCTATATATGCATTCAGCAAATGCTCCACGAAGCTGAAAGGAAATTGCATTACTCAGAATGTAACAGGATTTCTTTATTAGTCAAAGCTGTATAACGCTGTCTAAGGCTTTTTTTGTTTGTTCGTTTATTAAAGTTATGCTGCTTTGTGGAAAACCAGGCACTTCTTTGAGGTTGCCGCTTCTTGCATGCATAGGCAACCGGTTCTGTTAACATGGTTATGTAGGGTTTTTTTTCCTTCTACCTCAAGTGCCCTCTAGCGTGCAATATCTGTGCAGGTTGCTATGTAGAAGGAGGAGAAGATAGAAAGAAAAGGAAATATTCCACCAATTGCTATCCTAATTTCCGAATTGCTCCGTTCTTCCTTTTCTCCTATACCTCAAAGGGGTCATTTTCACGTAAGTGTTTGGAAAATAAAAAAGTGCTGTTGCTTTTGCATTAAAAACAAATCACTCCTTTACTAAACTGCCAAACAAATGCTAATCCTTTCTCAGGGGTTTCTTTTGAACATTCATCATAATTTTCCAGAAGTTTCATATACTCTAGTAATCAGGCAAATAAAAGAAGGTAAGTTGCTCCCTAGGAAGAAATTCTGTTTTGTTCCTAACTCCACCGCAGACCGGCTATAAGAGATTTGATGCAAATTGATTAACCTCTCCATGGGTTTTAAGTTTGTCTCCATAAAAGTGCATAATACTTCTTTCTTGCCTCAGGGGTGTGGTATGAGGCCTAATTGAGGTTTATAAAACAATTTCAGTTCCTCAGATACAATTTGATATACAGTTGAACCTGCCTTTCATCTTGCATCTACTAACAGAGTTTCAAAATCTCTTTGGTAGTCTATAGGGGAACTGTGTTTGGATCTGTATTTTCATAAACTAGTTGTTAAAACAGCTCTATTGTAAATAGTGGATTTGCTCAAGGGACTTGGAATGGTAGAAAATGGCAAAGAATATTTGGAGAAGAAAAATGTACTTGCTTTTACAAATATGTCTGTGTATGAATAAATATAACAAAAGAGAAAGACAAAATTCCTACAAGAAAACATTTGGCCCTATCTCTCTGAATTTTAAAACAAGCTAACAATAACAGAAGGTAATTTTACTCACCAAAACGCCCCCTGCAAAACACTTAGTCTCAGAGATAGGAGGAGATAGCTGTAAACAAACTTATGGATTGGCATCCATTCATATGTTAGGATATCTAGACACCTGTTATATAATTTAGAGATCTCTTTACTAGCAATATCATTATGCAACATTGTGTTCTACCAATACTTTTACAGTTATTATACTTTAAAGGGGAAGTGAAATGGGAGGTGGGCTAAATATTACTATGCTCTATTAGTTTCTTTACATGCCTAATCTTTTTAATCATTAAAGCACAATGGATGGTAGCTATTGCTGGTATACCTTAAAGCAGGGGTTCTTAACCTTTTTTGTTCCACGGACCCCTTTCCAGTCAGGTGGAAACCATGGACCCCTTACTAAGTTCACACTATACAATGTATTATTTAATAAATAAATCACACACATACCAACATGTCCCCACAAGAATAACGTCATTTTATTTTTCAATTCAAGCTCACAGACCCCTTGTTAAGTACCCCTGCCTTAAAGCATGGGAGAATTGAGGCTTGGAGAATTTAAATGATTTGCTCAAGGTTATATTCACAGTTAATAAGTTGCAGAGTGGAAAATAAACCCGTTTGCCAACATCAAATATAGTCTAGTACCACCTCTCAATATGACAATATAATGGCATATAACTATTATAAACCACTTTTAATCAATGTGTTACCTCACTGTAGAAGGGATTCATACATTGCAGTCAAAGAAGGCATTGGGAAAATTACGCATTCTCAGACAGTTCAGAATCCTTCACTGTATGTGGTTTTGTAAATATAGACCCCATATTCCATGGGTAACCAACTGAATCAAACTCTCCAAGGAGAATTTATATTTTTAAAAAGGCAAACCAGGTGATTCTGATTCAGCATAGCAAGCGCCCTTCCAGAGACCATTAAGAAATAATGAATCCAATCAGAGTCCTAGGACTTGTTTAATTCCTCAGTACTGGAGTTCAAGGTTAAGTCACACTCCTGCAATTACTATTTTCGTTCACATAGATCTTCTTATATTTCCAGGATCATGGCCTCTTTTACTTGATCCTTGCAATGAGCTTGTGAGGTGAGAAGAAGACATATTATTACCTCGGTTTTATAGAGTTACAGACTTTTACAACCAAAAAAGACCTTTAGAGATTATCTGGTTCAACCTCTTCATTTTACAGGAAAAGAATTGAAGTAAGGCTTTTGGCTTCTGAGCCTAATGTCACATGTCTAACATTTGGTATACATGTTGCTTTCCCCTCAAGTTAGCCCATCAAAATCTACCTAAATGGAGCAGCTGCTATAACTAGAGAATAGATCCTTCTGAGATCCCTGCAGCCAAGCTACTTCTCTCGATTATATAATTTTGACTCATGACTACACAGTGCATTTGATTGGGCCTCAATCAGCCTTTCCAATGTCTTCATCTATAGCTCTCCAAAGCATTCTGAGCTCCAGACAAGCACACCTTCCATCTTTCTCCAAATCATCATGTTTTAAACAATTTATTTGCCATCCTGGAGTTTAAAATTGTTTGCTTGCTTGTTTGTCTGTTTGTTTCTTTTTGTCCCTTCCCCTCTTTTCTCTTCAGTAATCAGAGATTAAAGATTAAAGGCATGTTAATATTAAAGAGGGGCCACTTCAGGCTCATTATCTGGTAAAGAAATGTGGAGTAATATTTTGTGGACATATAAAGGAGAAATAATGGGATCCCATGGCATAAATGAGGGAAAGGAAAGGTTCAGGGCCTTTGTCCTTATGGAAGGAGAGCTCTCCTCCTTCTCTGGAAAAATAGGCTCTGAGATAAGTTTGTAGGTGTGGAAGTGCTGGGGCCTACAGACAAAGAAAAGATCAGCCATAAGCCTTCATATTAGTACTAAGAACACTGGGCAGATGTGTCCCTCACTAGGTCAGGGCTCCAGAGGAGAAGTACCCTGCAAATATTGGGTCAGCTCCACAGTCATTTCCACGCCCATGTACTCTGTCGGGGATTTTTCATCTATCCAATTACTTAGGAGCCATGGCCCTTGGAGGTTGAAACTTGACCAGCTTTATACATGGGAGGGGCTCAGGGGAAGAAAATCTGGCCTGAAATGCCTAGAAGGCAGCTAATGAGAGTTTGGCCAGTCTAGGGCCTTGCCTGAAAGCAGTATTAGCATAGCAAGAACTGTTTTGTTTTGTTTTTATATAGACTATATTTATTTGTAGAGGCATTGTTATGGTGCTAAGGGTGATTATAGAAGGCATCTAGACTCCCAAAGACATTCATTGGAATTGCAAGCAGGCTTGCCTTCTTACTCTGGAAATGGAATTGGCATCAGGATTATAGAATAAACCTTGAGCAGAGAGAAATGCCTATCTTTCTTCCTCTCTTGGAATACCTTTCTATGGATGGTGTCCATCTTATCATTCTAGGTAGATCACAGATATAACTTATACTCTTGATGATTACTCACTTCCCTGCTCATATACTTCTGCGAATTCTTGCATATATCTGGGCCATGAGGCTTGACACACTGTCCTGTCATTGCACCTTATTTGCCTGCTACCCTCACTAGATTGATTCTTAGATCTTTGAAAGTGGAGACTGCATTGTCCATATGTGTGTACCCCAAACCTTCAAGGCCTGACACCCAGAACATATACAGCAATAGTGCTGTTGTTGTTGTTTTTTAAAGAGAATGGACAGATGAATATGGCTGCAAAGATAACTATGATTATTATTGTCAAGAGTCAGCTAGAAATAGACCCAGATTTGGAATTAGAAAAATCAGATGGCCCAGCAGATTGGTGTGCAGATAACAGATTTCACTGGAAAAGAGAAAGGGAGAAAAGGGGATGGCAAAACAAGGTAAAAAGAAACAAAACCCAGGAAACTCTATATTCTAATGCAGAGATAGAATGCTGAAGATAACAGAATAAAAGGCTCAACAATTGAAAAAAACTTAGAAAATCATTCAACTGACACAGCAAATAAGAGTGAGCATAAGGAAACAATTCAGATCTCAAACGGTGATCTTCATAATAGAAGAAATACTAATAGTAATAATTATAATGCCACCAAGTATTAATAATAATCCATGACAATTTAGTGCCTGAGTGTTTACAAGGCAATTTAACGTTTGGGAAGTATCTCTGACCCCTCAGGCAGAGTCCACTGTCTCTGTATCCCTGAGGCTCACTCATGATACAGGGATCCAAAGGTAGAGCTCTAAAAGATATGATCAGAGGGCTTTCTTCCTCCAGGCCTAGGAGCTTCTTCAAAGACCAAAGAGAAGTATTTTAGCCATTTATCTTTGAATCCCCAGTAGCACAGAAAAATGTTCAATAAATTTTCATTGACTTTTTAAAAAGTCTCATATTTACCCACTACAACCTTCAAGATAAATAGGTCCTTTATCCCCATTTTTCAGATGAGGACATCAGAGACATCTAGTCAGAGTTGAAGCTGGGAAACCAATCAGAGATCTTTGAACTTTGACTTTTGTCCCAGTACCATCCTACAGCCTGCAAAGATGACCAAGGTTGCATTGCTTATAGATTATTTCTATTCTGCTAGGAATTCCAAGATAGCTTTGCAAGGATCAAGGGCAAGACTTAGCACTTTTGAGTCAGTCTTGAGCACCTAAAGCATCCTTTCAAACTTTTGAAGTAGTGGAAAACAGGAAAGACATTTTGCATCTGGATATAAGAATCCATGTGTATTCTAAGGGAAATTGAATCCATGCATTTCTGATTAATTTACACTTAAATCAATGAAGTGTTTTGCAAAAGATATTTGATGTTCAAGAAGCCTTTTTAAGGGAGTCTAATGGGACTTTAAAAACTGTTTTTGCCATTAGAAGAGGAACTTATTTTTCCAAGATCTTACACCCACATGATGTCATTTCAAATTCCCATTTTTGAACAGAATTTTACTCCTCTCAGAATCTTTTTACTAACCTCTATCCAGAGGTGTTTCATTTGTACTTTTTTGCTATTCATCTATAGCTATCTATCTACCTACCTACCTACCTACCTGCCTATCTTTCTATATCTGTCTAATCTATTCATTTATTTGCCATTGGAGCACTCAGAACTGGCAGATACTTGTGGAGTCTGCCAGAATATTGGATGTGATTTCTGCATTACTGCAAAAGCTTCAGAGTGTTCTGGCAAGAATGAGAGGTGAATTAAGGAAGTTAATTTAAGAGGATTTCAGGGTGAAGTTAGGTGAAAATAAGGATGAAGACAGGGGTTTGGAATGGATGGGTTCTTAATGTTTATAGAATAGGTAGACTGAAAGGACAAAATGAGTTGAGGTTTAGGGTACCTGGCATAAACTGAGCAGCCACTTTGTGCTGGAGGTTTCATGGGATGTTATTTCATTTAATCTTTAGAATCATTTGGAGAGGTAGGAGTTATTGCCTCCATTTTTTCAGATGAGGGATGTGGGACTTGGAAAGGGATATTATCTTTCCCAAATCCCACAACTGGTGGGTGGCAAGTGTGTGATTTCCACTTGTGGCTGTCCATACTTGTTCGGAGACCCCAGCATTTGTCACACTGCAGGCAGTGTACCCTTGATGGTGATTTCTGGTGGGACGCAGATGTGGAAAATAAATACCATTGAATCACTTGGTGGGAAACTTACTAGCTTTCCAATTCCCTTTCAACCATTTGATTATGTCAAGAAAGAACAATTCATTTCCCTGTCATGGCTGATCTCTCTAACAAGTGGAAAGCTGGCCTCGGGCTCAGAGCCTTAAGCAGACTCCAAGTGCCTTGTTAGAGTGGCAGAAAATTGGCATTCATTCAATTTATTGTTACATGTACCTCGTATTTATTGCAAGGAAAATTAATTTTCTTATTTTAGTATGTATATAAAGTTTCCTTTAAAAACAAATATTAACTTTACATTTTTAAAGAAGTGAATTCATTTAAAAATGTATCATGCAGATGGGGTACACACATGGAAAAATAAACTGGCAGTACTACACAAACGGCTGCAGCTTTGGGAAAAATATTATATTAAATTAGCATCTTTTCAAAGTAACATTATTAAGTAAGGCATCCCTTTTAACTGGGAGTTATGTACATTTACAGTATTAGTCCTTGGCTTAAAGTTTTTATTCAATGTTAAATGTTCCAAATTTCTTTACTTTGATTTCTTATAAAATCAACTCATAAAAATATAAATGTTGGGTCATGGAGATATAAAGAACTGGAACAGAGTAAACCTATTCCAGTGGACATTGTAGAAATGCTTTTAGTCTTCAGGTACAAACATTATTATACTATTGCATCACCCCTCCCAGACCCAATATATTGAAACAATAATCATCAGCTTCAGTTAACATCCTTACCATACATTGATGAAAATCCCAATTATAGTTTCTTTTTTTTTTTCAGGAAACATTGAACTATATAAATCAAATAAATTTTCCCAGCGCACAGATTTGGAGCAGAGTGTGCGAAAGCAAACTGAAACCTATCTCCATTTTTTTGTGCCTATTTTATTTGGTTTATCACCCAATTTCATTTGGGGAGACATTGTGGTCCTCTTCAATGAAAGTTTATTTTTATTTTTTTTCCTTGCCATTGCAAAGGGAAGTCAACATATTGCTCATAAAGTGCTAAAGTCTTTATGAACTGCTGATAGATATCAAGGAAATGCTCTGAGGATTAAGAGGTGATATTGTGGCAAAATACCCACTTCCTCTAAATGTTACCTTCAGTAGTTTTATAGCAAATATTGCTGAAGAAAGAGAATATAAATCACTTAAGTCTCCTAGGGCTTAATACTGAAGTACCATTTATGTTTTCCTTTTGTTTGAATTACTGACTAACACCACTGTATAAGGGGAAAAAAGCACTTTACAAAGAAAAGTGGAGAGAAAAAGAGAGAGAGAGCAGGGAAAAAGGAGAAAAGGAAAAAGTGCTAACACTGAACCGGTTCCCTTTCTATCCTTGGTTTGAGTACTGTGGTCAGGCTCTTGGAGTTTTGGAAACTCTTATGGGGGTTTTCGCAATTGTCAACAACCCACATCTCTTCTCAATGCCAGATGTGAAGTACACAATTCTGGAAACATTTTAGAAATTCACAAATTTGGAGTCAGACATATTCTGGACCCTGCCATTTACTAGATACAGGATCTTTAAAAAGTAAAATAGCTATTGCTCGGTTTTGTTTCGATTTGTTTGTCTTTTAAATATGAAGTCCTGGGAGTCATTGCTTGATAAATTGTAACAGGACTTTCTCCATTCTCTTTTCTCCCTGCCCTGCCAGTTTGTTCCTGCCAATCGAGTCAGTCAAGATGGGAATGCTAATTCATTATAGCAGTCTTTTGTCAATGTCATTTTGATATCTATACATTGTTTTTACTTCCTTTTTTTTTCAATCAACACCTTTACCACCCCTCTGTAAAGGGCTGGGTTTAACCTCCTTGAACCTCAGGCCCTTCATCAGTGATTTGGGGAAAATAACCCTTCCATAATTTCTCTCGCTGAGTTGTAGTAAAAATGTAATAATATGAAATATATGTAACAAAACTTTGTAAACTACAATCACACCCACATACATATACACACACATGCACATACAGGTACACTCATACACACCTACACGCACACATATATTCACACAGTGTTACGGTAATTTAGATTAATGTGTGAGGCCAATAGCGAGGAACAAAATAGCCGAAGTCTTCCTATGTTTCTGAAATTTTAAGTGTAAAATGTTAAATTATTTGTCAATTTCCACAGTAATATTACAGATAGGCAGAAAGAGTGGGGGCCACTTTATAGGTGTGAGGTCCCAAACCTCCACGATCTATAGACATCCCTGTCTCATTTGCCATTCTTTCTGAAATTTTCACCATGAGCTTTTCTCATTAAGAACTAAGGCATTATGTGAATGTTTACAGTTAATAAGATTTCATTTCATTCAGGGTTTTATTAATGTATAAATAAGTGCATGTATGAATATATCTACATCCACCCACTTTCATCAAGCAGACAGGAAGTCTCATTCTATTACCCTACTAAATTCCAGGTGCAGATAGGTCAGAGATGAATGAGACAAGATACCTTCAATAGCTCAGTCAAGTGGCAGAGACGGACATTGTGGACACATGACCCTGGTACCACGACAGCTCTCCAGGGCTGCGGCAGAATGGACTGATGTAAGTGATAAAGACTTAGAAGTCAGAGAGTATCCTTGAAGATGTCAGTTAACCTCTGAATATCCATGGAACCTTCAAACAGGGGTAGAGGAGGAGTCACTTAACTTCTCTGACAAGTAGTTAGGAGGGGCTGGAATGTAGGATGAATTTGCGAGAACAAGGTGAGAGTGATGTGTCATGTACCAAAAAAGTTAAATTGAACCAGCTCATGGGGGCCTTATTAGCCAGTCTAAGAAACTTGAACATTAATTTACCAAGCGTATCTCATGTTGAAAAATACCAGTAAGTGTATATATATCCTGTCCATGATAGCCTTTCAAAAATATAGCCCTGGAAGTTGGGTGAAGTATAAGGGACAATTGGAGGCAAGGATACCAGTTAAGTTATCATAGAGGTGGAGGCAGTGGCCACTGGAGGTTCTGAGGGAAGGGAGAGGGAAAAATAGGTGTAATATGGGGGCATTTTCAGGACATTGGAATTCTCCGGAATGACGTTACAATGACAGATGCAAGCCATTATATATTTTGTCATAACTTACAAAATTGTGCGGGAATGACGTTGCAATGACAGATACAAGCCATTATATATTTTGGCATAACTTATAAAATTGTGCGGGAGAGAGTGTAAACTACAATGTATACTATAATCCATGCTTTTGTGGCAATGCTCCAATATGTATTCATCAATGGTAACAAATGTACCACACTAATGAAGGATGCCGTTAATGTGGGAAAATGTGGGAGGGGTAGGGAGTGGGGCATATGGGAATCCCCTATATTTTTAATGTAACGTTTATGTAGTCTAAGTATCTTTTTAAAAAAAATTAAAGTATATTTTTAAAAAAGAAGTAATTGCAATACTAACAAAACAAACATTTAGATAACACTGGTCTAAGTGCCTTTAACTTATTGACTGCCCATTAAAAACCCTATGAAATAAGTGTTCTTAATATCCTCATTTTACCAGTCAGGAGAGTAAGGTAGAGAGATGGTAAGTAACTTGCCTGCAATCACACAGCGAGTACAGTAGTCCAGACAAGAGAATCCAAGAGCCTGAATCACGCTTAAATGTTATGAAAGCATGCTTTCTATTTTACTGTGCATTATTGTCTCTTTTTCTGCCTATTATAGTTCCATTATAGCAGCTCAAGGACAGAGACTTTGAATTCTATGGATTATTTTCTTTTAATTGAGCCTATTTTAGTGCTTGGCAAATAACAGGTGCTTATAACTGTCGAATCCATCACAGTGCTGAGTCAGAGGCATCAGTGGATTCTGCATACAATTTCAAGTGTACAGTTCATTCCAGTGTAACATGTGACTACAAGCGTTGTCAGGCATGCAGCGGCATCCCTTGCTCTTTCTTTTCTCCACATCGTTACTCATTTCTTTAGCTTAGAATTTCCTCCTCACTTTCCCTTGTAATTTATATATATGGAAATCTTGTCTGATGTCGGTCCAGCTCGGTGAGAAGGCAGTGCTTGTGAGAAGCTTTGCTACCTCTGCCCCTCCCCAATCTCTCTACCACAGCTATTGTACTTACAGCACCCTGAATTATCATGTCGATATCTGACATATGTCCTATCACTCTTACTAAAGAATCCTGGAAAACGAGCCACACACACTAACTGAGTACAGACTGCTCAAAAGGCATGATGCAGCATCAAAAATAAAATGCAGTGAGAAACGGTAAGTGACTGGCAATGTTAAGCTGGTATAGATGGGGCCTCTGTGAGCTTAAGTCAAATTAGGCCTGTCCCACTGGCTTTCCACACATAACATAGTGTATACTTTCCTAAGCCTGACATGCTCAACCCTTTTTTACTCGTCCCCAGATAGCCTTTACTAACCAATCTCTTTTACCCACTTTTTGAAATTTCCCCTTCCACCCACCCCAAACTCAGTGATCTGGCACACCAAATTTTTGGAATTCTTTGAATATGGCAGTTAACACAGACACCTCCTCAGTCCTGTGTCCATGGCAGACACATCTAGATCATGGCTGAGCATGGACTGGTTTTTAGATTGATCTCAGGGTAGCAATCAAGACAGGCAATATTCAGAATTAGACAATTAAATTCCTTTGCCAAATAAGCTTGAAGTGCTTCCCTTGGCCTGAAATACTCTACTTCATCAGCCCATGTTTAGGAATCCTGCAAATCCTTGACCTCCATAGCTTCCCTCTATTTCCCAACCTCCGGGGGAATTCCTTCCTTTCTCCTAATGCAGCACAAATCTACAGCACGATTATGATTTGCAGTCTGGTTCGTGGGCTGTAGCAGTCACAGCTACATTTTTGCCCAACATTACTTGTACCCTTTTTGTGTGTGATGGAAGTGTTCCTCATATTCCTTTTGGCACCCATCTATGCCAAGTACTTAGTTGGAGCTCAAGGAAACTGGGATGACTGAATGATGTGTGGGGAAGAAAGCAACTCCAAAAGAGATTGATCAAATTTAGTACAAACCAACAAACGGAATTTGAGGGGAGGGTGGATTGACAGTGCCATTATGTATGCTAATTTGCTCTAAGATGCAAGCCCCATTCTTTGCTTTCTCTGGGCTTTCAATCAGCCTGAACACCTTGTCCTGCAGACAGACAGACAGCTTCAGGGTGTATTAAATAATCAGTCAAGTGGGAAGAGCATCTCCCAATATGCCTGCAAAAACACTTCTATTTCAAGAATGATTATTAAAAGCCACAAGGAAGGCAGTGATAACACAGTTGAAACATTGACTTACTGATCAAAAGAGACACTAATACTCACTCCTTGAGGGAAACAGTTAGATTTTAGCATGCAAACGAACAGGTCGCCTTGCTCCTCCCTTCTCCCTCTGCATCATCATACAAAAAGCCCATATCTGGGACTTTCTTTTTGACTCATGCCTCTTCCTCTGCATCAGTTTTCTTTGTTCTTTGTTGCATTCCTACGACCCTTTTCCTTCCTTCCTCCCTCCCTCCCTCCCTCCATCCCTTCCTCCCTCTCTCTCTCCTTTGCTCCCTCCTTTCCTCTTCCATTCCTTCTTCTTTCTTTTCTTCTTTCCTTTCTTTTCATCTACTTTGACAAGACTGTATTTCTTTATGTCCTTTTTTGTTGTCATTTTTCTCTTTTGCTTTTCCTTTCTCCCTTAATCCATTATTTCTTCATTTGTTCAGAGAGATTTTTTTCCTCCAATTGATTGTGTGGCACAAAAACAGAAAGCACTGCACAATTTGCTGAAGAGGAAACTATCAATTAAGTCACAGATCTCAATTTCTTCCCTGTTTTTGGAGAAAACTATATCTTAACCCCCTTTAATCTAACTTTATATTTTCACGTGTATAAAATAACATGTGACAGTAAAAATGGCATGTGTGAAGATGCTGAAATGGCAACAATGTCCGCTTTCAGCAGTATTTCATGTAGGAGTTGAACCACGACATTGAGATGTCAATAATGGCTCAATGCAAATTGGCTTCTTCATTCTAATCTCCCGAGCTTTTGATTCATTTCGTGAATATCACTCCATTTTCTGAGATATGTTTGGTATTTTTCATCTAGGACAACTGTCACCTGCAACATAGCAACATTCATTTCTGTGTGGCAAGTAGAGAGGTTATAGGGATTGTAAGCACACCTAATTAAAATGCGTGATGCCACAAATGATCCAAAAACAACAGTGATCCATAAAGCACATCGCCTGACGGTAGCTGACAGCCTTCCATCAGACATACATTCCTTTTCACTGAGGACTGAAACAGATGTGTTTATAAAGGATATGCATGGACCACAACTCTTCCAAGTTAACTCTCTCTAATAGAAAATCTTCCTTGGGCTCAGGATTCAAGTGCCAATTGAAATTAGTGGAGCTAAGTCTTTTCTCATACATCCTCCCAGCTACTTGCATGTTGGACTGTTTTAAAATCCATTTTCAGGGGGGTAAAAAGGTAAGAATCCATTCCAAATTTTTTTAAACTTTAGTTATTAGTAATCATTATCTTAGAGATAGAAAGCTACTTAATGATAATTTAGGTCACTGATTTATTTTATTAATGTGCAAGCTGAGATCGGTTTTGTTCAAGGAACTTGCTCAGGGTCACATTGGGAGTTTACAAATACTGGTTCTAGCTGGGCCTTATAGCACAAATATCTTGAGCTGTATGTGTTCTACTCAACGAGGTTGATAGTTACTTGGAACCATAACACCTCAGAGACAAAATTAAAATCCAGTGACCAAGAGTCCCAGTTCAGAACAATTTTATTTCATATATACCCTAAAATTAACCTGTTTATTGTTCATTGAAAAGAAAACAAGTGGTTTGCATCACTTATGTTGGGTATTTATTACAAGTTGGATGTCAACATTTTTTTAACTTTTCCTCGGTACCTGCCACTTACTATATATTATCTATTTTATTACCTATTTCAAAAATTGTTAGGTAGGTTAAAAGACCCCAATTTTCGAGATGAGGAAACAGGATCAGTGAGGTCATATAACTTTCCTAAGGTAACATAGATTATGTCCTGGAATTTGACTTGGCCTAATTTTAATTATGAAGCACACATAATCCCCACTAAAACATTCTGCCACTAAAATCTTCCAAATAGTGTGTTACAGTTCTCAATATAAAGTTAGCCATCTTATGTGAATTTTCTTAATGGTATACCATATGATCTTAATGAAAGAAGTTTAAAAGTTTATATATGTGTATATATATACACACACATATATATGACATTTTAAGTGTGTATATAATATATATCCAGATTATTAATTATACATATTTAAATTTTTTATGCTCTGATGCTAAACAATTGAACAGTAAGCTAGGACTAAAGAGAGAGATACACAGAAGACATTCTCTGCCTAAATAGAAACTGCATTCTTTGCAGAAGACATCAAGTATTACTCATAATAAAATTGCAAACCTGGTTTACCTTACCTCAAACATATGAAGAAACCTTATTTTCCAGTAGCATAATTACAGATTATCTGTTTGTGGAAAATTAAGTAGGTCTTCCAATATTTTCCATCTTTTTATTGCATGTATTCATCATTGTCATTATCATAGCTAACAGTAACATTATTATTCTCGATGTCAGGAACATTAGTTATAACTTTATTACATTATCTAATTTAATCCTTACAAGACCACTACAAAGTAGGTATGATTATAATTTGCATTTTACCAGTTAGGATACTGAGATTCAGTATGTTTCAGCATTTTACCCTAAGTCACAAAGCTTGGGTATAAATACTGATGGCTAGAATCCATGAAGTCTTAATGTTATACCAAGCCTGGACTAAGGTCACACTCTATACCTAACTCTCTCTGCAAATATATAGGGTAGTTCTTGACGTGTGAGTTGTCTTTCAACTCTTTGAGAGAGCCCAAAGTTGTATGGTCTAATAGTGTGGCATTTTCCTGAAGCACAGTTTTGAATTTCACAGACCCTTCAAGATTCATATACAAGAAGAAGTCAGATCAGATCCAGTTCTGTGTGTAAATCAACTACTAGCTCATTCAACATACATGTCTTACATTAGTTCTATTCCTAATTATGTACATAAGTTTAAATTCTCTAACATGAAACTCACATGTGTGTGCATACACACACACATACTTACACAGAAGAATAAATAAACAAACCTTCCTTTTCATATGAATCTTGACCCTTAAGTGAAATGCAAAAGGTGCTTTTGATAATACAAATTAAAAGAATGGAAGGAACTCTTAAAAAGTCATAACTTAAGGAACAGAAGACAGAGGTTTTTTAATAAGTTAAATCATGGAATATTGGCTTAGCATTGGCTCACATCCATGACATTACTTAACCTACCAAATATTTTACATGGCTTGTAAAGCATCAAAGCAAACTTAGTGTTTGCGTATATTGCATTTGACCAACAAAGTGCCTTGGCACTGGAATGGATGGTGTAGAGAAGTATAAAGACATCCTCCTCACACGCTGTCCTTAAGTTGCATGATCCCTGAAAGTTCAGTAGAATTATAACATTGAACAATGTTATGTGGTTTGGAGCATGTGTAGCCTGCTTTCTGAGCCTCACTCTTCTCATCTATAAAATGACGTGATTATTTTGGATGTATCTCTGGTTGCTGGTAGCTCTACCCTGTTCTACTGACTCAGGGATGAATGAAGTGTTAGAAAGGGGGAGAAAAAAATTTCCTCACTTCTTAGAAGAACGATAGAACTTGTGCTTTCCTGTACTTCAGTTTAGGACACCTAGTGAATCAGCTGTGGGGAGATCAGAAACAATGAAGAATTCTCGTATGCATTCATTATAAAAATGGAGTAGGACTTGGTTGTCCAGATTTTACTGTGCCTGTTTCATAACAATTTTTTCTTCCTGAATGTCCAGAGTTGGGCATGTGACCATTTGCAGATATGAGTAAATGCGTACTGCTTAGAGCCTTTTAGAATTCTCCCATTGCACGTTTCCTGATAGGTGAGTGGTTCTCATCCATGTTCCTCTTCTTCCTAGTGAATGATGTTGTGGTCTACCCAGCCAGTAGTCTAGCCTGCATCCTTCCATCTCTCTAAACACCCATTAATGCCTCTGAAAGTTCAGCTGATTTTAGCACCTTACTATTTCTCAAATATATCCATTTGTATCACCACTGCCAATGCTCTTTTGTAATCACCCACCATCTCTTGACCACATTCCTAAAAGAGCGCCCTAAGTGGTCTATCTGAATTCACTTTGCCAGCTATTCCACCCTTAGAGGCAAATTCAGAAATGCAAATCCGCTTATGTTAACTGCATAGCGGATTCTCTCAGCCCTCTCCGTCACCTTCATAGCACTCTTTAGAACCCTGCTGTAGTTCTCTTACCATACAGATTAGCATTCTTGTCATATCCTACAAGACCCACAAGACTGCTCAGAGCGCTTTGAAGTCCTCCATTCCACGTGGTCCCTGCTTACCTCTTCTTATACTGCACTGATCCCCCACTTCTTCTGAGAACAGAGCCTGGATATAATAAGCCTTATAAGGGTTCTAGCTGTTATTATAGTTAAGTTTTTACCTATCTTGAAAGCTCAAACATGGTTTTCTTTTCATAAAACAATGACAGTGCTCTTAGAATTATGGAAATATACTGAGAAATAAGCTAAAGAGAAAGCAAACCAGCCCAGATAATGTACATTACATTACATTATTTATGCATTATGTACATTAATGTAAGGCAAGAGTGAAGGAATCCATCTGTATTCTTGCCTCTTATGAGCCAGCTTTTAGGGCTATGAGTAGAATGAAGTGAATATATTATACCAAGCAACAGTTTTGTTTTCTATTGAATATCATTTTTCTGAAAAAGTTTCTGTAGGTTTTGTCATGATGTTTACAGACATATAAATGAGTTCAGGCAACAGTCACTGAAAAACAATGTTTGGAAGAGTAGTTGGGGTGGGGGGGAGAAGGAACTATTTTTATTAAGTGCCGACTAGGTGTCATGCCTTAGATCAGAAAGTTTGCTTCATCTAGTCCTTGTGGAATCCTGTAAGTTACAGAAAGCTCATTTTGTCCATAAGAAGAATTTTGTCTTAATTCCTCTTTTCCCAAAAAGAAAAGGCATCATTCTAATTCCATTGAGTCATTTTTTTTAAAAAAAAAGAATTACTAATTCTTTTCCTTGAGACATTTCTAGTCCTTGCCCTTAGGAAATCCTAGCAAATCAGAATCAACATTTCCTTAGAAACAATACTTTAGACACACTTTCTGAAAGAGCAGAGGCATAGAAATGCCCAGTTTTACTGAGCCTCTTCCTGCAATAAATTCCTTTTCTCTTTGTCTGTCCATCCAGCTCCTATCCATTCTTTAAAATTTGACTCAGATGTAATCTCTTCTACAATGCTTTCCCTAACCTCTCCTACTCCCCCAAGGTGGGAGTTCCATATCATTTCCTATGCTTTCATCATAAGAGAGGCTACCTCCAACTTGACATTTAATGTGTTTATAATGCCACTGCTTACAGTGTAGGTTACTTATGGAATGATGGTGGGGTGGAGGTGGAGATAGTAAATTTCTCCAGAGTACAGACTGTTAGTTGGCTCTCCCAGGGCAATCACCAGAGGAGGTTATTCCTTAAAACCTGTTCTCCCCGTACCTGAGTTATTCAGTCCCTTTCTTGAATTCAAATGACAATTTCCCCATTTCCATCAGAGCTCTTACCACCCTGGTCTCTGATCATCTATTTGTAATCTTTCTCCAGCAGCGATCTGACTTCCTTGGGACGGGGGTTTTCTTATTTGGCTCTGAATCCATGGTTCTTGACAAAGGGCCTGATATATAATAGGTGTTCAATATATTAATATGTACCACGTGCAGAAATCAACATGGATGGCAAAAGACTTTAGGGAAGCTAAAGCTGCAGAACAAACAAGGGCAGTGGACACAGTCATTGTAGCCTGCCACCCTGCACCTGAAATATTCTGGGCATCGAACTCTCCAGACTACTTTCAGGGATTCAGGGGGGGACACATGCATGTGGATTTTTGTGTCACTTTTAACATCCCCTGTCTTTGTCATGCCTGCTGGAAGGTATATGCATGCCCTCAGAAGGAATACTCATTTCCCACCCCAAGAGTGGTTCTACGCCTTCACACAGACTTATCTCATTGAAAATTTAAAAGATCAATGCAGGGCAAAATCTGCCATGAACATCATGGCAAAGCTCAAAGATATAGCACAAGGCTTCTCTGAATGGAAAAACTGGGAGTTTCAGTGAGGGCTTTTGCCATTCAGTGATTCTTTGCATTGTGACACCTTTATCATTGTGAAGAGCAAATATTAGAAATAGCTCAGCTCAAAAGACACCTCTTCACCATCCCCAAATCCCCAAAATTGGGGAATGAACAACAGACTAAAGTAGACATTATTATTCTACTATAGACTTATTATTATTCTAGCAATGGAAGAACTCTTATCATTGATGGTGGATGCAGTGGCCACCAGATGTTCTGAGGGATGGGAGAGGGAAGAATAGGTGTAATATGGCGGCATTTTCAGGACATTGGATTTGTCCTTCATGACATTGCAGTGATGGATACAGGCCATTGTATATTTTGTCATAACTCACAAAATTGTGTTGGACAGAGTGTAAACTATAATGTAAACTGTAGTCCATGGTTAGTAGCAATGCTTCAATATGGGTTCATCAATTGTACAAATGTACCACACTAATGAATAATGTTGTTAATGTGGGAAAGTGTGGGAGGGGTAGGGAGTAAGGCATATGGGAATCCCTTATATTTTTAATGTAATATTTATATAACCTAAATCTTCTTAAAAATTAAAAAAAAATTTAAAAAGACACCTCTTTGTCAAAGTCTCTGGGTTTCAAATGTTATTCTGTGTGTATCTAAGCCTCAATATGCTACCAGCCATTAACGACGGAAAAGGCTCAAGTCTTGACTCTAAAACCCAATCTGACTGAAGAACTGGGTCTTTGACGGTTAAATTATTTCAATTTTAAAATTTTGCTTGAGAGCAAAGATAAAGGGGGTTTTATTTATATGCCATTGATTTACTTTGTATACTTTCTCCTTATATTTAATATGGACCATCCCAGTTTCACTAATCTAAAAGCAACTTATGTCTGCCTTTTCCAAGGACTTTTATGTGATTATTTTTGTTCCCCCATTTAGCTAAAGATGTATATAAAAATATATGCCTAAGCTTGTGATATTGTCACAAGTATCAAGGCTTTATTAGAAACAAATACTTTCAAAGAATAATTTTAACACTTTAAGATAAATATATAGTTGGAAATATTTTATTCAAAAGGATACCTATAAATAACTCTGTGTAAATTTGTGAGTTAATAATTTTTACAAAACCACAGGAATTTTGACTATTATAAGATAAATATTCATTGCAACACATGTGAAACTATATAAAGCTGAGTTTCTTTTCTTTGCCCAATATTTTGTTGCCATAATAAGGCAAAAGAAAACGATTGAGGTAATTTTACATTACTAGGTGAATTGGATAAGGAGGAATCTGCAATAAAATATATTTTAATATCTAGATGCTTCTGAGGGGAATACACCTAAAGAAACCAACAGCATGCTTCAGAGGGGAATACACCTAAACAAAAAAAAACATTTTAGTTTATGGCTCAAAAGTAAGAATTTCCCAAGTGCCTGATTTTGTGGTCCCACAGTTCCCTACCACTTCCAGATGCTCCATGCATTCAGAACCAGGGGGGTTGTTAAATTTGAAAATGTAATCCAGTAACTATAACTTAGATAACACTAAAATTAGTGCAGCAGAACCAAATGTTTTGGTGCAAATCTGTGCATCTGGTTCCTCTGTTATGATCTTATATTCCAGCAGTTCATTTCAGAAAGTAAGTGTTAGCTGTCCAACTAGACCCAAGAAATATGCTTTCTTGTATGTTTTACTAGGAAATATTCTTTGAATTTAAGTTTGATTTGTCTGAATTATTTTCAAACCATCCCAAACATGCTTGCTGCCTTTGATATTTCTTTGTGTCTATCAATTGTGCCTAAGCCAGGAATCCATGGCAAATGCAGGGGCCCATTAATGGATTTCAAGTCATCTGTGACTCTTCTGAAATATATACCCAGTTGTATTTGCCTATAATCCATATAAAAAAGCTTTCATTACATCTCCAATGACTCTACACACAGTGAATCCTACTAACAGGAAGGTTTGGTGAATCCTACTAACAGGAAGTCAAAAGAACATTTATGACTCTCCTGCTGCATGCCAGGTATTTCACATTCATTGAGTCATGTAATTTTCATTGTGGTATAATGAGGAAGTAGGAACTACTTCTATTTTACATTAAGGAACTTTAGATTCTGAATAGGTAGGGGGTTTAACTAAGTCATGTGGCTAGTAAGTGACATTAGGCATTCAGACTCTTACCCATCTTTCTCCAAAATGCATACAGATTCATACAGTAGATAAAATCTACTTCCACCCACAGACAAAATGTTTATTTAAAACAATTGCTCATCTTCTAGGTTTTTATTTTTCCTTCACTGCTGGCCAAAAAAATGTTCTATTGAGAGACCTGTATTTTCATGTGTGCTTTTCTAATTATTTTATGGCCCTTTATATTTGTAAAGTGCTTTGTTCACCAAGAACATTCACAGCATCCATGTCTTCTGACCATACCATCATTTCTATACACTATCCAGGGCAAGAATTAATATGCCCATCTCACAAATGATTTTTCTCACTCATTTTTCTGAAATGGTTCACCCAGGGTTGCACTCAACTAGTGTGAAGGTTATATTGCTGGTTGGGAGGCAAAGTAAAAGTCAGAACCTCAGGATGTCTGACCTGCCAGACCTAGACTAAGAACAGGGATGAATATTATAACACCTCATTTTGACACAGAACAAGCACTAGGGAGTTAATGCTTAATTTGTAATAGGACCAGCTTTGTGATGTTTATCACTGTGTATTCCTACCCATTTCACCCAGATGAGACAAATAAAGCCACTCCTTTGATCTATCTTGACAATTCAGGAACTTTTATGAAAGTTCCCATTAGCTCATATCAGCAGGTCTTAGGGATTTTCCATCTGCTCTATAAGTAAGTGATAATATTCCTTTGCTTTAGATCATGATAAAGTATGTCATAAGTGATTTAGCATCTCAAAAGTTGATTTCACCTTCATTTGTGCTTTTCATTCTAGAATAGAGTAGCTCAATTTCCTAGTTTATACTAATAACATTAAACACTGTAATTGCAAACCAAGTGACTTCTGGCAGTCACTAATTTCTTACATCAGTTACACATAAAGAGAACAGATGGAAACAGTTGCAACATTCAGAGGCCCCGTATTTTTCTCTGTTAGCAGGCATAAGCACCCAGGGAATTTATGATGCCTTCTTTCCCTACCTCCTGGATCTTACCCAAAGACTTATCCCTATAGTTACACCAGGATCCGAGGTATTTTTCCTTTGCACAAGAGCTTTCCCTGGTTGGAGTGGGGTCAGAACCTCAAGAAAGGTAAGCACAGGATGGAAGTGGGGGAGGGGTAGGCTGGGGGCGGGGTTATAGATGGTCAAGACTGGTGAATACATTGCTTTTACTTTTTCTCATCTCTTATATTTCCTACTGTCTCTCTCTCTCTTTTTATTTTTATTTTTTGGAAGGAACCCCAGCCGGGGATTGAACTTAGGACCTCGTAAGTGGGGAGCCAGCACTCAATCACAGAGCCACATTGGCTCCTCTGAGTTGGTTTTTTAGTTTTCTTGTTGTCTTTGTGTTTAGGAGGCACTGGGAAGCAAACCTTCTATGTGGGAAGCAGGCGCTCAACCACCTGTGCCACATCTGCTCCCTACTGTCTTTTCATAGCTAGCTCCAGATAGTCAAGTCTGATGTCCTGAATGTTTTGAATAGCTTTGCTTAGAAAGAATGAAACAATTTCCCTGGCATTTCCATCTAAGGGATGCTTAAGGCATAGGGTGTTTTAAGGAGCTCTTGACTTCTATTGTTTGACTAACACCAAAATGTCAACATGCATCTCCTTTGTTTCAGATTTGGGACTGGAGTCCCAGATATTTGCTTACCTAGAATGAGATGGGCTGTAACATTTTCAGCAACAAGAAAAGAATAAATGAATAAAAGTGAAAAATCCCAATGGTGAAATCAGTGGGATTTGTCTCAATCCTAGTAGGTGGGAATCCCTGTCTATTCTACCATGTGAAAAGGGGGAAAGGGTCCTGGCCTTTGCCCTGAATTTTATGGCCTTGAATCACTTCTTCCACTATTGGGGTTTTAGTTCCTCTATAAAATGTGTGGGTCTCTATTAGAATTGAATGGGAATTGGGGGTCTGTTAAGTTTTTTGTTTATTTGTTTGTTTCATGTTTTCCTCTCTTTTGCCCTTAAAGATCATAAAATAAATCTCTAAGGACATATAACAAACTTTTGGCATGGCTAGAACCTGTCCAAATTTCCTGGCTCCCAACCTGAATTTGTACTCTTTTATGCCTCATCTTTCTTGGGAAAACTTTCCCTGACCTCCTAGATTTAGACAAGTTTCACTATTACATGATCTCCATAGAATGGCATTCTTTTCCTTCATAGGACTTTCTTCAACTTTTCATTATTCATTTGTTGTGGGGGTTACAGATCAATACCAGTCTCTCTCACTTAGCTCTAAACCTCAAACTTGGCTCTGCAAACTTGTCTTTCTGCTCATCTTGTTAATCTTTATACTATCAGACAAAAAATTAGTTTCTCAGTAATTATTAAATGAAGGTGTGAATGAATAATGTTTTCTTTAACTTCTCTGAGACTTGATTTATCCGTTTCTGAAATAGAATACCTCATCTACCTGATAGGGTTTTAAATAAACCAAATGGAGCAAGATGTTTCTAAGGAAAACACAGTCGCTCAGTGAATGTCCATGAAAATACCGGTATGAAAATTAGGATGATAATTTTCTCTTTCAGATTTGCTGTGCAGATAATGAGGAAACAAAAAACATTGGCACCCACTCTATAGAGTGCCTGATACACAATTTATGCTCAATAAGTACCAGAATGTTACATTTGTGTTTTAAGAATTTTGGCTTCCTTACTTTTCCTTCTGCCAAATGATGAATAAAATGATAATGGTAATCCTTTTTTTCAAATTAATTTTTTATCAAGGAAAAAATGTAAATAAATTTGGATGTTGTTTTGCTTTCCTGACATGGGACAACTAACTGAAATAATGCCCTCCTTCACAGTCCCTAATGTCAGTATGCTTAAATAAGAGTCGCTATCTTTGCCAGATGTATTTTGTCACCAGGTTTAATAAGAAAGGATTTTATCACCAATTTCAACTGTGCATAAACTGTACAGATACATTTTTACCCATAGGCATTTTTTGTTGTTGCACAAATGCAATTATGGACCTATATTTTTAATTTAAAAAATGGTCTGACTCATAATGTATTTTGACCTAGAGAAACCAGCTTTTCTGGTGTTCAATCCTGCTTTGGAAAATAGCATAAATATGAGTATATATATATAAATATTGGCATCTACTTATTTTCATAATCCACAAACATTATTTTAGAAAAAAAAATGCATGTAGATGGTCACTATTTAGTGGCCTTGTGAAGTACGTAAATATCTTTTATTTTCTTCTGTGAAGCTTCAACAAATATTCTAGTGCTAAGAAAAGCTATCAAATTGATGAAAATGGAGAGTGAAGGAAAGAACATTCAAAAGGAATGGGAGCCTGGGAAACAGACAAATATTTAATTTAAATGATGGTTAAAAAATAATATCTTACATAATCTAGTATTAAAATAACTTTTAAAAAATGAAGAAACTATTGAATTGACCAAGCAACACAGATGTTTACTATTACCCATCCAATTCTTAATATGTGGTATAATTATTACTTGAAGGGAAGCTTTGCTAATCTTATGATCTGCACCCATAGAGCTAGAGGAAGTTGAAAAAGGCAAAGGCACTTTACTGTAAAATACAATCAACAGCTATTGTTTTGCTTCTTATATTTTCCATGTAAAGTCTGATATTTTATGAAGCTCACTCCCCTAGATCTCTGTAGTCAGTTTAGTCAGGAAACACCTTCTTTTGCTAATATAAAACCTGTGCAAATTAGACCAAACTAATTGATTTTACTCCTGAGGGGTGGTGAGATATCATTTGTTTAACAAATACTTTACTTTAGACCTAAAGATTGTGTTAAATTGGAATGTAAGAGAATAGAAAATTTAAGTTTTGCAAAAGAATAAAGAAAGTCTTAAAGATTGGTTTATTTTGTGTACTTCAGATCAGTTGGGATGGGTTCTCAGTAGTATCCATGTGGAAGGTGGCATTCTTTCCACATATGTGACTTTAAATTACAGTTAAAACTTAAGTGGCATCAAAGTAGAGCTTCTTTGTTTAAAGCAGACAGGCGCCCATTCGCCTATGCCCTACCCCTATAGAGGTTCAAAAGCTCTAATACAGGAGTTTGAATTGTTTTCAATAAGTGAGAACATTTATTGATGTGACTATTATGAGAATATCAAGCCAGCTGTCTTTGGAATAACAGATATGTTAGTTCGTAGCAGTGTTCTCAGCTAAAGCCTTAAGTTTGATTTCTTCTTGTATAGTCTGCCAAAGGGGTGCCAATACAAAGTACCAGAAGTCTGATGGCTTTTATAAAGAGTATTTATATGGGGCAAAATCTTATAGTTTACAAGGCCCTAAAGAATCCAACTCAAGGTTGATTTCTCACCAAAGTCAGTTGCCGCGTGTTGAAGCAAGGTGGTCATTGGTCTCTCCTTCCTGGGCTTCCTCTTCCTCTTCAGGCTGCATGGACCAGTTTCTTCCCGGTCTCAGCTGGAGGCTGGCATCGGGCTTGTCTCTAAGGGCTTCCTCTCTCTTAGCTGCAAACTATCAGGCAAATGGCTCATTTCTCCCCCGGGCCCCTGAATGAAATATGACAGAGTTCTCTCTCTCTTCCCGTGTGTTTTCTTGAGTGAGTGTTTTCTTCTTTCAGCCCACCAAGGGGGCGGGGAGTCAACCTGAGTTACGCCTTACTGACATAGCCCAGTCAGAAGCCCTAAACTGATTTTATCAAGTAAACTTGATCAGCGGCCCCTTAACTGAATTTAGTACAACCAAAGGCTATCACACCTAGAGGAACAGATTAGTTTATAAACATAATCTTTTTCTTTCAGGGATTCATAAACAATCTCAAACTGCCACAGTTCTCTAGTGGGTAAAGAGCTAGGAAGCTTCCTAAATCTTTTCCCATGATATTATGATCAGTTACTATGAGGAAGGAAGGTAAGGCAGCAGTGGTTGGTATTTTAAGCCTCTCCTTTTAAATTAAATTAGGGCCATGTTAGAGATAATCTGTTTGCCAGGAAGATGCTTAAATTCAGCCTTTTAAACAGAGTCACAGTTATGCTTGCTGCAATCTAAATATGCTTTTTTTTTTCAAATTTTTCTTTTGTTTTTTTTATTTCTTTTTTTTCTTTTTTTTTTTTTTCAAATATGCTTTTGTATATCCTGAATTCTGGGGTCCAGAAGAAGCATATAAGCCCTGTTGTCCAAGGAGAGAACTGTTTGTGTTTCTAGAGAAGAAAAGAACAAGAAAATGGAAACTGATCCTTGGAGACGATCTCCCTGGGTCTGGGCATATGGATATTGATAAGGGTGTCCCCCAAGGCAGATAGCCTTGCTACTCTGGACATAAAACCACTGGGTTGGGAGAAAGGGGTGTGAAGGAGGCCATGACTGTGTGTAACTGACAGAATAATGCAAGGAGCATCCTAATTCGAAGAAAGCAATGAGGAAAGGACTCAACCTGTAGAACAAATTTCTATATGTTCTAAGACATATTCCTGGGAGCTGAGTCATAGAGACTTCATGCTGCCTAGACAAGCCACACTGATTGACTAGTGGAAGACCATATTCAAGAGCACACTACATGGCCTGGAAGGGTGAGGACAACATTAGTAGAAACATATTTAAAGCACCAGATTTCTTTCTCTCTCCATCCCCACAGCTTTAGATAGGAGTCTTACTCTTTAAGCCCCTCAGGATTCTCAGATGTTCCTTAGATGCTGAAGACAAAGAGGGCATGGGAGAGGCAAGAAATTGAAATTGTTCTCATTAATTTTAGAAGGTAGCCAATTTTAAGGTAATTTGAGAAAATAAAAGGGCGGTAGCTTAACTTATACTGTACATGATATGGAACAGTTTTGAAGCATGGCATCATTTCATCCACACAATAGATTGACCAAGAATTTTTAATTGCCCTTATTTTAAAGATTAACTTGCATATTTAATTGGTGAATAACTTATTTAAGATCACTTGGGAAATAAGTGAGAAAGTATAGATTTAGATTATGCATCAGCTTCAATGTCTTTGTGATTTTGTCCACGTCATTCAAAATAAGTCAAAGTTACTAACAATTTTGTAAATGTGATTTTTGTTATTGTTGAAGGAAGTACTTGCCAGAAAAGGAGATTTCTGTTCTCTCCCTCCTTTTTGTTCTCTTAGTTCCTGCACCCTCTTGTGCCTGATAGTCTGATTTCCAGAAGTCTTAGCCTTTCTCCCAGCCCACTGATAAGATCATAAATGTTCATCAGGTCATACATTATATGTCATCAGCATTCTTTTGTTCATGTGGGAACTATCATTTTATTCATCAACAGCCATTGCAGTTAAAATTTTGGAAGAAGGTTGTCAAAGTGTGTAGACCATTTATGGAAATCAAGGTCAAAAATATACGTTCAGAATTGATCTCCATATAACTGACAAGAAAATATGCATCTTGGAGCCACATCAATTCCAGCCTTCAGGCACTGGTCTACAGTTTATTGTGAACACTTCACTGAGGATTTGATGAGACAAAAACAATGACTTGAAAATACTACTACGCAGAGGGACTATGAAGAGCAGGGATCCCTTCTTCAGACAGGGATGACTTCTTTAAAAATGTTAAATATGCTATACATGCTTATATTATTACATAAACTTTTAAAAATATCATTTGTAAGGTAGATGTTAGACTATTGCAGCTGGTGTTCCTTGTTAGAATGCAACACAGCTTCAGATGCGCTTTTCAGAGAAATCGGTCTATAATGATGATACTCATTAGGAATGCACCAGCATACTCAGTATTAAATAAGACACAAATGAAAAAAATATTGGAAAGCTTCAATGCCCTTTTCCAAATGGTATTTTACTATGCCATGTTCTACCATCACAGGGAAAAAATGTTAGTCCTTAGCTCCTCAGGATCGTGAAGATACAGTGCTTGCTGTCATTGCAAAAGAGGATATACAATGGATTGTTTACCTTAATTGCAATGGATTATCTGCTTTAATTGAAGAATGGGGCATAAGAGGGATTGTTCTTTACAATATCAAAGGGACTTGAAAGGCAATCTATTTAGCCAAAATGTCTAGGTCTTGATCTTGTGGTCCAAGGGACCCATCACCCAAGTAAAAAGATATTGTCATGGGTAAGAGGAATCCAAAAGAAATTAAATTCCTCTTCTTAATATCCACCACTTATCCTCCAATCAATTCAAAGCCATAGGCCAGGGCCACAGATGCATAGGGAATTCAGAGGTTGGGAAAGACTCAAAGGTCTAGTTACTTTAAAACACACCTTTCCCCTCAGTCCCAATGTGTGTGATCAACACTTAAACATAAGAAATTCAATGCAGAGTTTGCTGTTGGTGGTGGTTTCATCTTATGTAACTATTGTCTCATCATACTTTTGAGCACCTTCTCTGGGTAGGAGTCATTGGATATATTTCCTTATTTAATTTCACAATCCAGTTTATTGCAACCATTTTAGAATGTATAAAATGAATCTTGGAAAATCAAATAATTCTCCCAAAGTGAGACAGCTCTAAAGTGGTGGAGACAAGAATCAATATTGTATTGTTCCCATATGTTTACTATTCTATAATACCCACCTATTTTCTCTTTTTTCTGTAATTTTTTAAAGTTATTATTTTATAGACACAGGAAGTTACAAAAATACTAAAGTCCCTGGACCCTTCACCCAGCTTCCCCCAATGGTAACATTTTATATAACTTTAGTATACAATCAAAAACCAGGAAATTGACATGGTACAATACTGTTAACTAGGCTACAGATCTCATTCAGCTGCTATTAATTTATTATTAATTCATATTGATGTAATTTCAAAGACACCATATTACAGTATAAGAATATTATATTAGGAATCAGCCTAGTACCAAAGAAAAACCACAGGTAATTTACAAATGAAGTTCTGCTATAACAGCAAACACTGAAAATGAATTTTCATTATACGTGCAATTGCAGAACTTTAAGAAAAGCAGGTCTTAACAAGTTGTGACTACCTGACATTAAATAAAAATAGTCACATCACGGATCCAATTTTCTCATAAGAGCAAGCATTCAGTACATTCTTTAATATCAAGTGGTCAGCACTGAGCTTATTTTATCTCCAAGTCATAAAGTTCAGAAAAGAAATATAAAAATCAATCAAAATGAAAATATAATGAAATAGAAGATATATCAACAAATGTTTGGTTTCTGAGTAGATTCCCTGAACCATGTACAGTTCAACAGCAAACATATCAGGGCTTTGTGCCCCCTGGCAGAAGTTTTGGGATGGATTAAAGGAGAATGGAGTTTCTGTTTTTCTTATCTCTTTCAGTAGCCCCACCCAACAAGAATAACTATTGAAGATTTTCCTGGAATGGAAGACTAGAGTCACTCAATTGATATGGTGAAAAAAAAAAAGAAAAGTCTATATAAATACATTTTGTTATTTTCCAAAACATAACATTCAGACTAGAAGAGAAAAACAAGTGCATACACTTTGTGCATTTGCAGGACTAGTAAATAGTCGCCATAGGATTTCTGCTATTGATGGACAAATCCCTGTTAGTCAGTAGGAAATTTTTTTTTTAGGAAACACTTAGAATGAAATTGGTCCATCACGATAGCACTCAGAGGAAAATAGGTGGTTTATAAAGCACTCCTGAATGTGTGGAGAGGTGAAGGTTCACTATAGCGTCATCAATAAGGCTTAACAAGCTATTGGCTCTTTATCTTTGCAGGACAGAATGTCAAGAGGAACTGGGGGAGGGTGGTTTCTTTGGGGGAAGTTCAATGTTTCATGCAGCTATTTTCAGTTTTTATTTTTTTCCCCATAGACTCACAGAGCTCTTTCAAGTTACTTAAATGTAACTTCCTCTCTTGGTCCTTCCTTTCTTCTTTCCTTCCTTCCTGCTTTATTCCCTTCCTCTGCCTTACCATTTCATTCCACCAAAAAAAAAATACTTTACTCCTAACTCAAAACATCAACATGGCTTTAATGTGTGTGGCAGTTCCTACTGATGACTCTATAAGGGTATGTTCTCAGTATTGATTATACTGCCTGGCTTAGTATTAAGCTGTGGCACAGAAATTATTAAATACATGATTCTAGAACAAAAATAAAGCAAGAATCATGTAACTCCCACTTCTCTTGCATGCCCTGCTAGAATCTGGATCCAAGAGGAATGTTTCTTCCTGAAAGGAGGACTTGGGCTTCCTTCCCAACAGGGCTACCATGGTCTTGTATTATGGACTTCACATGTCCATGATCAGTTGCTCTCTATCTATCACACTGATCTCTACACATTTCTTCATAAAACCTGGGATCTCAGAGCCCAACTCCTTACCTCCCATGTAAAAGTCTCACAAAATTACCTGGGAATCGTGTGTTACCATAGGGTGTTATGATAGGAAGACCATTCGACTTATCGTCAGGAGTCTTGAGCTCTGGTATTAGAGGGTCACTTCATGTTTTCTGTGAATTTGATCAGTTTTTTTAGCTGTGAAATATCTCCAATGATGAAAATGTCCTAGTGCTTTTGCAAAGATTAAATAATATGATGCATGTAAACCGTTTAACAGAACCTGGAAAAATGTTGGGATTACCAAAGTCTTTCCCAACATTGTCTCTTTTCCTTTGGTTTTCTTATCTGCTCTGGACAATTTCTCTTTCTTTGAAATTCTCTTTTTTTATTTCAAATCCTCACGTAGTAAAAAAAAAAATCTGTAAATTTCTGTAACTTTTTGCAAAATAGGAATTTTAAATTGATATTCTTAAATATAACAGAATCACAGTTTGGATATATTATGTCATCAGTGGAGGAAAGAAAATACTGAAACGAGAGAGAATAACTTCAATGGCAACTTTTAACTGAGATTTCTTCCTTAGGAAAATCATTTTGGTCTTTGGGATCTGCCTAGCTCCATTACATCATATCTGAGAGACCACTGTCAGCTCCTGCTCCTTGGGTACCCATTGAAAACATCTAGAGAGCTTTAAAAATATTCTGAATCCTTAGGCCCAACCCCAGACCAATTAACTCAAAATCTCTGGATCTAGGCCACAGAGATTGGTAAAAATCTCCTTGGTTGATTTTAATATGTACTCAAGTTGAAGAACCATAGAGCTCTCTTTTATTTCTGGAGTCTGACTGTTCTGCTCTCTTCACCAGAGAGGGCACAGGACAGTTTCACTGGAGACACTGGAAGTCCTTACCCAGCTCAATTCTGTTAGGAACCAACTTCCTTAATCTCACTACTTTGGATCTCATGGGAAAAACTAGAAATATCAGTCAAGTTCCCTGATATAGACACTTCTAGTTTAACTTCTCCAGGAATCAGTTTTCTTACCTGTAAAGAGCTGATCCTTTAAGGCTTGCAGGGAGAATGGAACTCAAATAAATGTTCAAAGGGCCTGGCATGTAGAAAACACTCAATTTATGTTAGTTAACAGGCTTCTTTTATAATAACTGTAGTTGTTTTTTAATTCCTTTGCAGAAAAAGCAAAAAGATTCACCAAAAAGAGCAAATTCCACACTGTGAGAAGAATTTAGTCACTTTACAAAATAGGAAGCTCTTATGTATAAATATATGCATATATATTATATCGCCATATGTTTAGAGATGTATACATTCATACGTTTATGTATATATGACTATCTGTATTTTATTCTTAAGTAGTTTTACACATATTCATACCGACTACAAGAAGAATAGAGCTACAAACACATGACATTAATGAGAAATCTGTCATCACGGGGGTATTTGTAAAGTCCAGGAAAAATGAAGCTCTTAATAATTTTCTAGCCCTGTCATTTTGTTTCTTTATTTTTCATTATCCCCTTATATAGTTTGTGCCTTACATCTCTTCAAATTAGATATGTTCATCTAGAAATGTTAGATGAAAGTAGATAGAACTATAGGTATGTATATGGAGAGATTATCACACAGTTTTATAGACACACAATGATAAATGAGATAGTATATATAGGAGTACAGACTCAGACCTGACTGTATTAGAATTCCAGCTGGATTACTTCCTGTGTGATATTGGGAAATTTACCTAACTTCTCTGTGGCTCTCTTTTCTAATCTATAGATGGGGGCAATGATTGATCTACCTAAATATGCTGTGAGATTTAAAGGAAGAAATGCATGTAACGTACTTGGCTAAATTTCACTGAAAACATCACAGGTGCCAGGCTCTCTGCTATTATTAGGAAAGCACTTAGCAAACTGTGGGGCATGGAGAAAGCACTTAATAAATGGCGAGGAAACAATTAAAGGATGAACATTGTGGGGGTACAAAAAAGAAATACACTTAATTCTTTTTTACTACTGTTTTTTGGGCCAACATTGCATAGGTGGAGTCCTCCTCCACTCTTCCATTCTATCTTTCTGCTCCTTCTTTCTTACTCAATTTACCTCTCTAGCTCAGGCAGGGTTAGGGAAAAGGGATGGATGGGAGGGAAAAGGGCAGCGAGATCATTGTACTCAAAGGTGCTCTTTCTAGTGTCTTTTGGTTGTTAAATGTGCTGCTATATGCCCCAAAGCTAGTCCTTTCCTCCCTGGGAGCCTCTATCACTCCACTGTCTCCAGATGTGGGCTGGCCACTCAAAACATCATGTCAGCTCCTGCTCCAACACTTCTCTTGGGTGGAATGATTGAGACAACCCCAGCCTGGTGCCCTTCTGTGGAAAGGCACACAGACACACTCATTCTTGTCATGCCAATCACTGGCAGTATATGTAGCTCCCTCCACTCCAGTAGCTGTACAGAGCAGTCCGGTGAATTCCTGAAGCTCAGCTCTCATCCTTCAATGGGTGACTTTCCAGTTCCATTTCTGGCAGGCCACTTCCCTCTCCAACACAAGTTGTTCTATTTAAGCCCACCTCGCTTGCTTTGATTGGATGTATCTAGAAACACAGAACACAGAAGTCCCTCTTAGAACTAAAACTCTACAAAGACTTCTCTGATGTATGTCAGTAGTTCTCTGTACTCTTTTCACCTATAATCTGAAGTCTGGTTTGGGGCTGGAGCATATGGACAGGCTAAGTCATTTCTTAGGGGTCCTGCATTGATGGCCTAATGACCTTGCTAACAATTTTGGGTACATGTTACTCAATGCTTTTAGATTTAGGCTACACACATATTCTGAGACAACAAGGAAAACCTTGTTAGTATCCTTTTACACTGGCTATCAACATGGTGAT
The DNA here is from genome assembly GCA_029593785.1 of Cabassous unicinctus. NCBI lineage: Eukaryota > Metazoa > Chordata > Mammalia > Cingulata > Chlamyphoridae > Cabassous > Cabassous unicinctus. Next base: position 38,481 of record JAQZBX010009099.1, read on the forward strand.
GAAGAACTGAATTCTCAGTCTCTAGACTTGAATGTCTCTTCTTTGCCACAGGGCTTTCCAGTGTACACATCTAAGACATTTAAGAGACCAGGGAATTACAGGATGGTTTTTTCAAATCTTAACTTTTTTCCATGACCGTGAAGGGATGGAAAGTCTTTTGACTTGCAAATAAATATGTGCAGAAAGTTCTGTCTTAGTAAATAAAAAATATATTTTTACCCAATACACTATTAAAGTGTCCACAAATCCAAATCAGACATATATGTATAATTAAGAATGCACATATTTAACATGTTGCATATTTTCAAAATGATGGTATAAATTTAGTATTCTTTTCAAACAATGCTAATAGTGATCTATTATTATCTTTTTTTTCCCCTTATTTTCAATAGGTATCTCATGTTCTGTGTGAATGTGGGTCTGATTTACATTGAATAAAGAATACTATTTGAAAATTATCTGCTAATTTTAAACACAATGATTTCAAGGCAATAGTTCCTCTTACAGACACCAGCCATTTGCTCAAAATGCAATCTACAAAGAAAATTCACCTCGTCATGCCTCTTATTAGCTTGTTCTGGGAAAGTAATTTTTCAGGCACTGGTGTTTGGTGTTCCCATAGCACCACAGTGATGGCTCACCAGACTCCTCCCTCCATAAAATCTCCAAGCCCCTGTGTTTTTACCATCACCCAACAGCTTTCTAAGATGGCAGAATATAAGGTATCGATTTCTAGTTTTATATTTAGTTCTCAGATGTACTTGGACCCCTGTAATCTGCTGTGTTCAACTTCTGAACTCCTCCATTATCAAAAGTGGAAAAGATAGATGTATTGCCTTAAAGAACCCTGCACAATTTCACATATCTCTCTCTCACATGCTCAAGATCTTGCTCTCTCTTTTTAATGCATGCCATAACATCAATGTCATACTGACAGTGATTAGAAATCACTGTTAAATGGGGATGCATAATGTGGTGGAAAGAATATACAAATTGAACCAGAAGGGTTGTATCAAGTCAGTGCCATTTGTATGCTTTATGAACTGGACAAGCTTTCACTTCTTTCTCTCCTGTAAAATGGACATAATGAATCTGCACGGGTAGGTTGCAAGAATCAAAAAAAGTCAGAGCTGTAAAAGGCATTTTTGTTTCTGGCTGGCCTGCGGATCTTCTACCGGGGACTCTGAAATCTCAAAGCTTGAATTAGATAAAAGAAATCACATCAGAGGAGGCTGAGTAACGTTGCCTCTCTGAAGGGGGCCATCCTAACCATGGCTGGGGAAACAACTGTGCAGTGGCTGCAGCTACTGCTGTACTTCTGGAGATGTGAGAGGTCAATTAAAGCAACTAACACATATTCAGTGCCCACTGCGTCAGCCACATTACGCATCTCTTGTCAGTCTTCTCCACTGGAAGAAACCTGGTTTTCTGTTTTCAATTCTTACACCAACTCTCAAAGATAAAATACTATTTTCTCTCTTTTACCAAGGAGGTTATTGAGTACAGGGAGGTAAACAGGTCTCCAGAGTCACACAGAAAATAAGATATGCAACAGAGCTGAGATTAAAACCCAGATCCGCCCCCATTTAGAGCGTGAACTCTTTAGCACTGTTTTATTCTCTCATTCAGAGAACTGAGGCAGGGGGATAGGGAGCATGAGTGGTGGGGATACATTAGGAAGGGGGGTACCTGCAACCACTTCATTTTTCCTTCCATGTATTTCATTTATTTTAAAATAATCTCACACTTACAGAAAAGCTGTCAGTACACTTTGTAGACTTGGTTTTTCTTTTTTTCTGAACTTCTAGGAAGTTGTAACCATGATGCCCCATCACCTTCAGATTCCTTAGTGTGTATTTCCTACAAATATGGACATTTCCTACATATATATATCCACGGCATAATCATCTAAATCAGGAAATTAACATTGATATATTAGTATGATTGAATCCTCAGACTCTGTTCAAGGTTTGCAATAGGCAAAGATGCTCTTTATAGTGACGAGAAACAGTCCAGAATCATGTAGCTCATTTAGTTCCCATGCTTCTTTTTTTCCTTTAACTTGAAAAAGTTCTTCAGTCTTACCCTGTCCCATTACGGCCTTGATAATTTTGAAGATTATGAGTCAGTTACTTTGGAGAAAGTTCTTCAATTTGGATTTATCTGACATTTTCTTAAGATTAAATCCAAGGCAGGCATCCATGGCAGGAAGACTACAGTGCTGCATTCTTCTCATTGCATCTCATTACGTGGCGACTAGTTTCTACTTGTCACATTACTGGTTGATGTTGACTTGGATCACCTGGTAAAGGTAGTGTCTGCCAGGCTTCTCCTCTGAAAGATGCCTAGTTTTCCTTTTCAATTAATTTTCATAGTTACTTTGAAACTATGTGCATAATCCAATCTTCAAAAAAAAAATCAATCCATTCATTGAAATGAGTGTGGATTCATATTTTATTCAATGGATTATAATTTGTTACTATCCTTACCTAATTTGGGTCTCAAATTTTCCCCCAAGTTAGCCTATGGGAGTCCCTTTGGTCAGGTTTCTGTGTCCTATTGAAGTGTCCCATTATTTTTTAGTCTGTTACCTCTTAACTTTCTGGCATATTCTGTATGCCCTCCTTTACATAACATGATGCTCTGGACCACACAGCAAGATTTGACCTATCATGGACACTACCTTTCTCAGTCCCATCTGAATTATCCAGGAAGAGAAGGAAGGGGGTGGGGTATAAGAGAAAGAGGAACAGGATGCAAAGAGTTTTGGGAGAACTTGCAAGTGGAAGAGAGTACCCCTGGCAGCTGTTACAGCATGGAGGTAGGAGGGCATAGTGTGTCAAATCACTCTCCCAATAGATGACATACTTATAAAATGCAAGTATGGTAGACTGGCCCAGGTTTGTAAAGGAGAGTGATCTAATGTCAAGCACAGAATCTGTCTTCTTTATTGGGTGTGCAATAAATAATTAATGAACAAATATTCAATGGATGTCATGCATCTAAAATCAACAATGTGGAGTGGCCTGGAAAGAAATTGAGTCCCCAAATCCTAGAAATATGATTTTGGTTCCTGGACAAATTTCCTCATATTGGATGCTAGTAAACTCCTACTCATTCTTCAAGTTTCTGCCCCTGGCTCTTCGGAATCTTTCCTAATTCTCAGTCAGTTCTTAAATTAAATTAAATTAGGATCAACTGCTTGTGACAGAAAAAAACCTAATAACAGCGACTTCAAGGAGATAGAAGTTTATTTCTCTCTCACATAAAGGAGATTAGAGAGCGTCATAACCATGAGGATATGTTTCCTTACAGGGTGCTGCCCTGTCATTATTTTTTTTTATTTTAAAAATAATTTTGAAGTATATCATTCATAGATGAACATACATAAACAATAAGTGTATAGTAAAAGTTGTGGACTTACAAAACAAACACGCATAATATCATACATACAGGGCTCCCATACATCACCCCACCACAAATACCTTACATTGCTGGGAAGCATTTGTAACAAATTATGAAAGAACATCAACGAAGTATAACTACTAACTATAGTCCTTATCTTACATTGGTGTATTTTTTGCCCAACTCACCCTATTATTTATTTTGTTATTAAACCATATAATTTATCTTTCGTGTACCATCAACGGCATTTGGTTTAATCACCAAGTTGTGTATTCATCACTTCAATCCATATTAGAGCATTTTCATTACTCCAAAAAGAAAAAAAAGAAAATCAACAAAAAATAAACCTCTCTCATACCTATATTTTAATGCTACTAATTTAAAAATCCTATGATGTGCTTTCATCATTTGTATTCATTTCCAAACATTTTCAAACAACCTTTTTACCAATTCTGCAGAGACTAACCCTCAGCTTTCCATTCCTTAACCACATTCTTTTCTCTGGTGACTTACATTCTAGCTATAACTCCATGAGTTTACTCATTATATTTAGTTCATAATAGTGAAATCATACAATATTTGTCCTTTTGTGCCTGGCTGCTTCACTCAACATAACATCCTCCAAGTTCATCCATGTTGTCATATGCTTCACAGCTTCATTTCTTCTTACAGCTACGTAATATTCCAACATGTGTATATATCACAGTTTGTTTATCCGTTCTTCAGTTGATGGACACCTGGGTTGTTTCCATTTTTTGGCAGTTGTGAATAATGTCACTATGAACATTGATGTGTAGATATCTGTTCGTGTCACTGCTCTCAGTTGTTCTGGATATATACCTAGGAGCGATATTGCTGGACCACATGGTAGATCTATATCTAACTTCCTTAGGAACTGCCAAAAAGACTTCCACTGTGGCTGTACCATTCTACATTCCCATCAACAGTGAATAAGCATTCTTATCTCTCCACATCATCTCCAACACTTGTAATTTTCTGTTTTGTAAGTAGTGGCCATTCTGGTAAGTGTGAAATATCTCATTGTAGCTTTTATTTACATTTCCCTAATAACTAGTGATGCTGAAAATTTTTTCATGTGTTTTTTCATCATTTATATTTCTTTTTTAGAAAAATATCTACTCAGGTCTTTTGCCCATTTTTCAATTTTTATGTTGTTGAGTTGCAGGATCTCTTTATATATCATGGATATTAGACCCTTGTCAGATGTGTCATTTCCAAATATTTTCTCCCTTTGAGTAGGCTTTTACCCTCTTCATAAAGTCCTTTGATGTGCAGAAGTGTTTAATTTTGAGGAGGTCCATTTTTCTTTTGTTCCTTGTGCTTTGGGTATAAGGTTTAAGAGAACCCTACCTACTACAATGTCTTGTAGATGTTTCCTTATGTTATCGTCTAGGAGTTTTATGGTTCTGACTTTTATGTTTATGTCTTTGATCCATTTTGAGTTGATTCTTTTACAGGGAGTGAAATAGCGGTCCTATTTTATTCTTTTGATTAAAGATATCCAGTTCTCCCAGCACAATTTGTGAAGAGATTGTTTTGTCCCAGAAAAGTAGATGTGGTAAGCTTATCGAAAATCAATTGACCATAGATGTGAGAATCTATTTCTGAGTTCTCAAAACAATTCCATTGATCAATGTGTCTATCTTTATGCCAATACCATCCTGTTGTGACCACTGTAGCTTTATAATACACTTCAAGGTCAGGAAACATGAGTTCTCTGACTTTGCTCTTCTTTTTTTAGGATATTTTTGGCTATTTGGGATCCCTGTCCCTTCCAAATAAATTTGATACTTGACTTTTCTACTTCTGTAAAGTAGGTTATTGGGAATTTTGATTGATATTACATTGAATTTATATATTAATTTGGGTAGAATTGACATGTTTGTGATGTTTAGTCTTCCAATCTATGAACATGGAATGTCCTTCCATTTGTTTAGATGTTCTTTGATTTCTTTTAGCAATGTTTTATAGTTTTCTGAATACAGATCCTTTACATCCCTGGTTAATTAATTCCTAGATATTTGAGCCTTTTTGTTGCTATTGTAAATGGTATTTTTTTCTTGATTTCTTCCTCAGCTTCCTCTACAAATGTATATAAATGCTACTGATTTTGCATGTTGATATTATATCTTGCTACTGTGCTGAACTCATTTATTAGCTCTAATAGCTTTGCTGTAGATATTTTAAGACTTTCTCAATATAGGATCATGTCATCTGCAAATAGTGAGAGTTTTATTTCCTCTTTTCCAATTTGGATGCCTTTTATTTTATTTTTTCTTGCCTAATTGCTCTAGCTAAAATTTATAGCACAATGTTGAATAACAGTGTTGACAGTGGGCATACTTGTCTTGTTCCATCTTAGAGGGAAAGCTTTCAACCTTTCCCCATTGAGTATGATGTTGGCTGTGGGTTTTTCATATATGCCTTTTATCATATTGAGGAATTTTCCTTCTATTCCTACCTCTCAAAGTGCTTTTTTTTTTTTAAACAAGAAAGGATGCTGGATTTTTTGGAATGCCTTTTCTGCATTGATTGAGATGATCATGTTGTTTTTTTTCCTTCAATATTAGTGTAGCTACTCCTGTTCTTTTTTGGTTACTCTTTGCATGGAGAATCTTTTTCCAACCTTTCACTTTCAGCTGGTTTGTATCCCTGGGTCTAAGGTAAGTCTCTTGTAGGAAGCATATGGATGGCTTATATTTAATGTTCTTACTGTAAAGGCATTATTTCTTCAGCCAGATTATTCTTTTGCTTTCATATATCATATCTTATTTTTGTCCATCTTTTTTATCTTTTTGGTTACCCTTTCTGATAATCTTCACTTCTACACTCCTCTCCAAGACTTTCTTTCTCTCTCTTTTATTTTCTGGCTGCAGAACTCCCTTTAGTGATTCCTGCACAGCTGGATTCTTGTTTCAAACTCTCTTAGTTTCTGTTTATCTGTGAATATTTTAAACTCACTATCATATTTGAAGGACAGTTTTATCAGATAAAGAATTCTTGGCTGGCAGTTTCTCTCTTTCAGTACCATATTTATATCATATTACTGCCTTCTCCCCTCCATGGTTTTTGAAGAGAAACCCACACTAAGTCTTATTGGACATCCCTTGTATGTGTTTCACTTTTCGCTTCAGAATTTTCTCTTTATCTTTGGCATTCTGCATATTTTGTGTCTTGGGATTGGTCTATTTGGATTTATTCTAATTAGAGTACCCTGTGCTTCCTGGACATGTATATTCATGTCTTTCAAGAGGGTTGGAAAATTTTCAGCCATTATTTCCTCAAATACTCTTTCTCCTCCTTTTCCCTTCTCATCTTCTTCTGGAACTCACCTAACGTATATGTTGGTGCACTTCATGTTATCATTCATCTCCTCTGTGCTCTATTTTTTTCCTATTCTTTTCTCTTTCTGTTATTATCTCTCTTAAATTTGAATTGCTCTTTCCTCTACATTGCTGTTTCTTTCTTCCATGATTTCAAATCTGCTGTTGTATTTTTAATCTCACTTACTGCGTTTTTCATTACTATAAGCTCTGTTATTTTCTTATCCAAGATTTCAATTTTTTTCTTTGTGCTCACTCAGTGTCTTCTTAAAGTCTTTTATTTCTTTAGCTATGTTTTCCTTGAACAACATGATTTGATTTAGGAGATTTTTATGAACCTCACTGATTAGCTGTTTCATGTCCTGTGTTTTGTTTGGAGCTTTGATTTGTTCCTTTCCCTGAGTCATATTGTCCTTTTTGTTTATATGGCTTGTAATTTTTTGCTGATGTCTAGGCATCTGATTTTTTTATTTTTGATCTTGCCATTTTTTTCCCTCAATTTTCTTTTCTGTTATTTTTTCTACTTTTCCTGACTTTTTAATATCAGCTGAATATTTTTTGTTTCATTTTATCACTATCAAAGAGTTAGTATGTATGTATAGAGCTCTGTGTTTTGTTTTGTTTTTGGTTTGGTTTGGTTTTATTTATTTTAGTTGTATGTCTTTTTTTAAAAACACATCAGTTTTATTGTTACATTTAATAAAGCATAAATCCATCCAAAATATACAATCAGTGGTATTCGGTGTAATCACATATTTGTGCACTCATCACTTCAGTCATTCTTAGAGCACTTTCATTATTCCAATAATTAAAAAACAAAACAAAACAAAAAAAAACTCATCACCTCTCAATCTCTCTATGCTTTCCTTGCCATACATAGCTGCTATTCTTTTTCCTTCTTTCTAGTATATTTGTATTTACATTTTGTAAAAACAATCTTACATATGCAATATTACCCATATTCATGTTTTACATAAGGTTTTACTGTCTTATACAGTCCATGTTATATTTTTTGACTTTCCTTCTAGTAATATAGATGACCTTAGACTTTCTCTTTCAACCACTGTCATACCCATATAATACCTTTGCTAGGTACAAACACTATGATGTATTTTCACCATTTCTATTCATTTCCAAATATTTATAAACAACCATTTTTACCAATTCTGCACAGATTAACCATTTTCGGCCCTCATTCTATTTTCTGGTGACCTATATTCTAATTGTTAACTCCATGAGTTTACACAATATATTTAGTTCATAATCACGTAATCATACAGTATTTGTCTTTTTGTCTGGCTTGCTTTGCTCAACATAATGTCCTCTAGTTTTATCCTTGTTGTCATATGCATCATGACTTCATTTCTTCTTACTACTGTACAATATTCCATCATGTGTACACACCACAATTTATTCATCCATTCATCAGTTGATGGACACCTGGGTTGTTTCCAGCTTTTGCCAATTGTGAATAACACCACTAAGAACATTGGTGTGCAGATGTCTATTCATATCACTGATCTCA
>JAQZBX010009100.1:0-46742 GCA_029593785.1 Cabassous unicinctus
TTTATTTTATTTATCCCCCCCTTGCTGCTTGTGCTGCTGTGTCCATTCACTGCATGTCTTCTCTGTGTCTGCTTATCTTCCCCTTGCTGTGAGGTCTTGCCGCATCAGCCCACGGCGCCGCGCGAGCTGGCCAGCCCTCACAAGGAGGCGCTGGGAAGCGAACCCGGGGCCTCTCATATGGTAAAGGGGTGCTCTATCCATTGCGCCACACCTGCTTCCTGCCGTGAGGTTGCTGCATCAGCCCACCGCACCGCTCAGGCCGGCGTGCCCTCACAAGGAGGCCTCGGGGCGCGAACCCGGGCCTCCCATATGGTAAACGGGGGCTCTATCCACTGAGCCACACCCGCTTCCCTTCTATTTTATAAAACAATATTTCTACCAGCCTTTTTATTTTCCATAAGCAATGAATATCTTTCTCATAACATTTGCTTCTGTTACTCCCCCAACTCCTGAAAAGCATTTTTCTTTTAGTCCTCAACTTCAAGTTTCCTAGTGATTTTATCTACCAAAATATCAAACAACTCTTTTTCCAGTTTTAACTTCGCTGTGGCCGACCTAATTGATTTCTCAAATGCAGCTAAGAGCCACATAACCTCAGTGCACACCCTGCAGTCATTACTGTGTTATTCATATAGGGCTTCCCTAGGGGGCTGCTCCACCGCTGCTTACATGAGACCTCACCACTCCCTTTCCCAAGGTTTTGCTGTACAGAACCACTGGCCCTGCAGAAATTAGCACTGTGCAGCCCACTGTCAGAATGCCTTGCTGCTGTTTAGTCTTGGCATTATTCTGCTATAAAGCTGGGCAATGTGCAATCGTCATTTTTTGCAATATTCAGCATGATTCTGGTATATATGTGTGTGTGTGCCTTTTATTTTTTTGGAGGTAGACTTACTTTGAGAACAATTTCTGAAACATAAGTCAAATAATACCCTTGTAATTTTCTGAATTTCTGCCCCCCCCCCTTTGGTAGTAGAAGATTTAGCTTGGACATTACATCATTTTAGAATTCAAGAATATCTCCATTTTTCAGAAAGCCAGGTAGAGTAAGCTCATTGGATGGACTGTTAAAAAGTGTCAAGTGTGGGGTCAGGGAACACCTTAATGGAAAAGAGAGTAGAGCTGGTTTAAGGACCACAGGTGTGTCAACAAAGAGGGTTTCAGAGTAGAGCATGATGTGTGTCACACCTGCCACTCCAGGCCCATATCCTGTGAACTCAGATCTGACTTTTGATGGGGGTAGGGTATAGCAAATGAATAAAACCTATTTCTCTATAATTTAACTGAGAGCAAACTATCAGTTACTGCAGCACTGGTACTGGCGGCTGAAACAAGGTCGGCAGTGGCCAGTAACTGAGGTATTTGTGATGACAGTGCTATCATTGCTGCAGCAGCTATGCTGGTCATGGCAACAGTCTCTTTAGAGCTTGGACTAGGGAAAATGTGTGCTATTGGCAAAGGTATCCATGCTTCTGGCTATAGACAATAGCTGCCTCCACTTGGCTTCTTGTGCCTAAACAGTTAATGGAAGTATTATCACAGTGAGCAAGAAGTAAGAAGAAAAGATAACACTCCACATGCTGGCAAAGAGAGCTAGTTCCTAGAGCATCTATGTGCTTGCTCCCCATATAAATTCCAACAATTAATTTAGAGATAATTAGAACTTATATAGTTTCTACATTCTGGGAGGGGAGCAAAAGGGAGACTGAGAAATAATATGGTTGACTGCAATGTTCATCCTTTTATTACCTCAAGTAGGTATATCCAGAGACACGAATATTAAACTTTCTTCTACTAGAAAAGAAATGAAATAGAGTGGGCATCACCATCCCAGAATCCTCAGGATTGGGGAATAAACTATGGACTAGAGTGGACTTACTGGTATTCTGCTATAGACTTACTGTGATTCTAGCAATGGAAGATATTATATCATTGATGTGGAGGCAGTGCCACTGGAGGTTCTGAGGGCAGGGAGAGGGAAAAACAGGTGAAATATGGGGGCATTTTTGGGACTTGGGAATTGTCTTGAATGACACTGCAATGACAGATACAGGCCATTATAAATCTTGCCATAACTTACAGAATTGGGTGGGAGAGAGTGTAAACTACAATGTAACTTTAATCCACACTTAGTGGCAATGCTCCAAAATGTGTTCATCAATTGCAATGAATGTACCTCACTAATGAAGGACGTTGTTAATGTGGGAAAATGTGGGCGGTGTGGGGAGCAGGGCATATGGGAATCCCCTATATTTTTTATGTGACATTTGTATAATCTAAGTATCTTTAAAAAATTTTTTTAAAAAGAAATAAAATGCATCTTTTCAAGGGTACCTGCCACCATGCATGTCAATAAGAAGGGCAACTTTATGATGGAACTGATGAATTTGCTTTTAGATATACCAAGTATAGTGTCACCTTGATTATTAATGGATTATGAAAATGGGCAATTGATATGGAAACATATGAAGTGGTAGATTCCACTTGAAAGAACGGAAAGAATCCTTCCTGGTGTCTGCAGCTGGCTGGAAAAAGCTCAGCTGCCATTGAAACAATGGTGATATGTTGCCTTGATTATCTAAGCACTAACATCCTACTAGGCAACAGTTCATATCAAGGGCCTCCTGACAATGCAGCAACCACAGGTATACCATTATACCATCATCTCCCCAAAAAAGCTAAGTTTAGTAGACCCTGAGCAGCGAGAGGAATGCCACCTTGGCACAGACTTACTTATGTTTCAAAATGGGGATGGGTGTTTATATGGATTAGTGCCTTGGCTGGATTATTTTGAGCAAGCTATTAGTTTTGAAACGTAAATAGTTTCGTTGGTTCACATTATTATGTCCTGGAACAGGAAATACTTGGAACAAGTAGCCACTTTTTTCCCAAAAAAATATAGATATGGAAAAGGGACAGAAAAATATGTCTTATCTTAGGATAGTTTAAACCTGGGAGACAGACGTGTGTTGGTTTTAGTTCTCAAAGAAAACACAAGATTGCAGCTTAAAACTCTAGAATTTACCTTTAATTCTTTATTAAAAAATATCTATTCATTTAATTCCAGGATACACCATTTCTGGAAGTGTAAATTGGCTCTTTAATTTAAATGAAAGTTCTTGTTCAGTGGATGAAGTGAGATTTTGTATTTCTGAATTTTGCTGACTAAGTTTTCCTCTTTCTATAATTCCGAAATACAAAAATATGTATGTGTGTATGCACGTGTGTGAATGCACATACATATATATATGTGTATGTATGCATCTATGTGCGTATATGTATGTATATTGCATGTATGTATATATTTATGTGTATCTGTGTATATAGTGCATATAATGTGCAGATATGTATTTCCTTCTTTTTAAACATAGATTATTTTCAGTGCTAGTGTTAATGATAGTTAACATTCATTGAATACCTCCTGTTACTATGGATGGTGTTAAGCTCTTTCCTTAGCCTGAACTGATTTCATACTCTTAGCCACCACATTAGGTAGGCTCTGTCACTGTTCCCATTATATGGATGAGAAAATCAAGCTTAGTGAAGATGAATAATTTGTCAAGATCAAGCAGCTGGTGGGTGGCAGAGCTAGAATTTCTATTTATTATGTACTGTGTGACAGTTTTCCTTCCTCCCGTCTCTCTTTTTCAAAGCTGTTTTGTGGTATAGACATAAATGTGTATGTATGTGTATATATACATTATGTTATACATTTGCCATTTAACCATTTTTAAGTGCACAATTCAATTGAGTTAATTTTACTTACCATATTGTGCTACTATCACCCACCATCTATTACCAAAATTCTCCTTGACGACAAATAGAAATAATTTACCCAACAAACAATAGCTCCTCGTTACCTTCCCCTTCCCCATCCCTGGTAGCCACAAATCTACTTTCTGACTCTATGAATGTGCTTGTTTTAGATATTTCATTTAAATGGAATTATATAATATTTGTCCTTTTCTGTCTGGCTTATTTTATTTAGTGTAACATTTTCAAGTTTCATCCATGTTGTAGCATGTAATCAGCACTTTATTGCTTTTTATGGATGAAAAATAGTCTGTTGTGTATATATGCCACATTTTTTTTATACATTCATCTGTCACTGGACACTTGGGTTGTTTCCACCTTTTGTCTATTATGAATAATGATGCTGTGAACATTGATATGCAAGTATCTGTTTGAGTACTTAAATGTGTTTTTAAACCTGCAAATAAATCTGTGTTTTCAAATAACGGACATATATCAGTATTGAGGCATTATTTGAAAAAGTGGATATATTCTTATAACTTGATTATTCTTAGTAACATGTCATGAAACATTTTTTCATGTGTATGTGGGCCTCAATGTATGTGAAATCTCTAGTATGGGGGGGAAATAATTCTTACCTCATAGATATGAGGTTAAAAAGAGTTAGCATATGTAAAATACAATAGTGCTTGGTACATAATAAACATATATAGCAGATAATTTTATAATATTGTCAAAAATTAATACTGTCTTGAATTTTCTTGTTCTCTCTTCTAGAGGAACTTAACTCAAATTTTTAGACTACAAAAGAATGCTGTGGATATTTCTATTGTAATAGGATATAAATTTATAGATTAGTGTGATCAGTGAGAAATATACTTAATATACTGAGTTTTCCTATCTAGGAGCATTATATATCCTCACCATTATTCAGGTTTTCTCTTATATCTTTAAGGATATTTTCTATATAGAGCACTTGCACATTTTTCTTTCAGATTTATCTTATATAGTTATATATTTTGACATTGTAATTTCTTTCCATATAATTCCTTTTTTTCATTGATATTATCCAAATGTTCTTTCTTGATGTTTAGGAATGCCACTAACTTTTAACTTTGATCTTCTGTCAGCTACCTTATTGAACTTTTTTATTTGCTCTAGTTGTTTTTCTGTTAATTATCTTGGATTTGATAGGAAATTCACCATATCATCTAGAATTAATGATGGCATCATTTTCCCTTTTCTGGTTCTGATTTTCGCTACTATTCTTGCAGAATTGAACTTCCAGTACAATGCTCACAAGTAGCAGTAATAGGGGACTTCTTATCATCTAGATTATTCACTATCTTTTTGTCTTTCTCTACTTCCCCTCCCCCCACAATAATAGAACCTCATTGACATATTTTCATTCTCCCATCACTATCATCCATGTTTAATTCAAAATGGATTTTAACATTTTGTACCAAAATATTAGGCTTTGCTATGTGTTTACTCTTTTCTAGTTTTTTCCAACATTCTGTTTTTATGTTCTATCTTGTTTTTTTAATTATTTTTTCACTTTACTGGTCTACCAACTTTAGACTCTATTCCCAGGACAAGTTTTGTGTAGGGACATTTGTAGAGTCATTACATTTTGGGAAATGTCTTTGTTTTGCCCTGGCATTTAATACTAGATTGTCTATATACAAGAATCTACATTTGTTATTGTTGTTTGTTTGTTTGTTTGTTTTTTGAGGTACTGGGGGCCAGGGATTAAATCCAGGACTTCATATGTGGAAAACTAGCACTCAACCACTGAGCCACATCAGCTTCCTGAGTTGGTTGTTTTTTGTTTTGTTTGTTTTTGCTTGTTGTTTGTTTTTCTTTTTTTTCAGGAGGTACCAGGAACCGAACCCGGGACCTCCCATGTGGGAAGCAGGTGCTCAACTGCTTGAGCCACATCTGTGCCTCAAGATTCTATCTTTTAAATTATTTCCTCTCAAGACTTTGAAGATAGATAATGCATTGAGAAGACTGACACCATTCTAATCATTGTTCATTTACAAGTAACATCATTTTAATCTCTGGACATTTTTAGGATTTTCTTTCCAGTTTAGTGTTCTGAAATTTCACCATGTTGTGTCCAGGTGAGCATATTAGATTGAAGACTCATGATGTTTTGATCAACTTTCATTTACTATTTCTTTGATTATTTCTATCCCTTCAATCTCTTTTATCTCCAAGAATCCCCCTTAAATGAATCTAAAGTCTTCATTAGTTCAATCTCTAGGGATTTTAAAGTGGCAGAAGTGAGTTTTCTCAGTCCAAAACGGTAAGGGATATTGACTAATCTTTTGCTGATTTTAGTTCTCTTTCGCCTTCACCTTCCACTTGCAAATGGTGCGGGTGAGGTGGTGCTAGGAAGCAACCCTCAAAGCTCTGCAGATACAAGAAAAATCCAGCCCACTATAATTAACACTTCATAGACTTGCCTTTTTCCCCCTGCCTCCCTCTCTCCCCTCCTTCCTTTTATCCTTCCATCTTTCCTTCTTTCCTTCTCCCTGTAGCAAAAATTGGCCTAGGAGCTCCTTACTAAGTTTGAAACACAGCTAGAAACACCATATACAGTGGCAAATAAAAGAAATCCATTTTCTCCTCATAGAGCTTACATTATAGAAGATTGAACCTCAATATAGGCTGTAACTTAATTTACTTAATTTACTTAATTTACTTGATCAAAACAAATTTATAAATTACGTACTTAGGGAACTTATTCCCTAAGTTTTCACAGGCCAAATTCTCATTACAGAAAAGTGATCTGGCTTTTAAAATGGTTCTGAGCACTATTTCTAGAAAAATATTGTTACTTAGTAATTTAAAATATTTACTGCCTAGCTCGGGGCCACAGTGCCCTTAGAAATTTTGATAAAATTTATGAATAGTCTCTTCAGAAAAATATACATGTCCATAATATTGTGCATAAATTTTCAAGGCATTCACAGAAAATTCAGTCCCTCGGTTAAGAATCTCTGGTCTAGGAAAATACACACATATGCATACACAGCCATGAACATGATCTTTCACAACAAAAGGTCTTACTCACAGGTTTTGGGATTGGCTCCCTATTAACTGCAGCACCAAGGGTGACACAAGACTTCCTCTAGCTTCATCTTGGAACTGGCATGTTGTCAGTCTCTGAGCATATCACTGACCAGGGCAAATTACAAGGCCACTCAGATTCAATAACTAAAATATAGATTCCACTTTTTTTTTTTTTTGGAAGAGCTGGAAACACATTACAAAGAGGCATGGATCCAGGGAGCGGTAGAGAATTGGGGCAATTTTGCAATCTATCATACCAGTATTTTATAATTGTCTAATTCACTACTTTCAAAACTTTTATAGATAGTATTTTCTTTGATTTAACAGATGAGCAATCTATTAAATCAGAGTGAGAAAGGAATCTGACCAAGTTGGCTTAGAGAGTAAATGCTAGATCTAGGTTATTAAGCCAGGTCTGGATGCCTCTACAGTTAGTTTCCCCTCTTTGTTCCACTTGTCTCTAAGCAAGGAGGGATTTTATGCAGAGGTCTCACAAGCTTATGCTCCCATAAAGGATCTTAGAAAATGAGAGGTATATTTTCATCTTCCTTTGAGGACTTTTGTTTACTTCCTTTGCCCTGTCCTTTCGCTTTACTTTTCAACAGTAGGCATACCATAAGAACTATATGCCAAAATTCTTGGAACTGTAAGGAAACTAGGAAGATATTTCAAAGGAGAAGTTAGAGTTTTGGAAGTCAGCTATAAAGGACTGACTGCTGATGCAATAAAAAGTGCTGAATTATTTGAGTGAAAAAATGGGAAGAACAGAGAGCTAAATGCTGAATCTGAGGATAATTTCACAGCTGGGGAGAAAAGGGATATTTCTTTGTGCCTGTGTTAACAGCTGAGGGTTTTTCCTTCTCTATTACGGATTTAAAAAATAGTTGTATTTGGCTGCCAAGATAAAGAATCACCTGTAATTAGTGGCACATTGCAGTTGTTTCTCCAACAGTTCATTCTTTCCAAAGTACTCGTTTTTGCATTGTTTTATCAACAGCCCTAAGAAGCAATATAGAAACTTTCAATCTCAACCTTGATGGTTTATTTATGATACAAGAGTTTATTTTGCTACGAAATTCTGAAGGCTTTGTACGTGTCAGTGATACAATGATTTATGTTTTTAAATATTTCCCTTGAAATCTTAGAGGTATCTATCAATTTATAAAAGTATAAACAGAAAATTGCCTTTAAACATTATCAAATACTCTTTGTCCACTTTTAAAATTTATGTTGTTTTTATTATAATTATAATTCATGTTTGTTATAAAAACATTGAAAAATAGATATAAACAACAAGAAGAAAATGGTAATCATTTGTTTTCTATTATCCAGAAATAGGCACTACGGCATGTTGGTGTATGCATTTTCTGTTCTTTCTCTATGTCTAAGTATACTAAGCCTTGGAGAGAGCATGCTTGTCTAATGGCAATGTGTCTTAAAACTGCATTTGAAATCACATTTTTCTTTATAGTCTCTTTGTTTTCCTAAATGTAATTTTAGTTTTAGTCTGATGAGTCTTATAATATAGCACTATATGAATAAAAGGTACTTTTATTATCTGAATTTTATTTTATTTTTTATCTGAATCCAATTTGCATCAGGAAGCTCAGGAGTACTTCTTTCCCAAATCCTTCTCTGCTTGGAAGCTCTGGATCTAGCAGTGACTAAGTTTCTCTATGACTTTGCAAATTACAGTGTTACAAGGCTGGTAACATCAGGTCTTGTTAAAACTGTGGAATAAGGGCCCTACCTTAGACTGACAGGATCAGAATCTGCCCTTGAACAAAATCCTGAGCTGATACATATACACATGAAGTTTTAAGCCACAGCTTCTGTCAAACTTCCCAGTTCCAATGCTCTAGCTCTCCCCAAGCTCTGAAACATTAGTCCTATCCCTTGCCCTTTTAAGACCTCGGAAGGTAACGGTTTCCTATTCTCTTTACTCTTTGGGGTCTTACTCCTTTGTGGATTCTCTTAACCCCACCCAATCTCCATAAATATCTGCTTCAGTAAAGTCTCTTCAAAACTCCACCAGTATGCACCTTCAGATTCCTTATTGTTAGCTTCCTGGTGATTTGGTATAGGGACAAGGGGAGACAGGTGAGCTGAGAGCTGGCAGAATACTTCCTCTCTCATTCTTTCATGAGCTCTTTAAATTCTCAATTTATGAAATCCCACTACATCCATTCTGCCATCCCTTGTCTCTCATACTCAATCGAATTATTCTGAACCTAAGTTAGCATGGTTGGTTTCTTTCCATTTCTTTTCACTTTCAGGTCACCATAGAATTAGCTCTTGAAAACTGTGGCACAATGTAGACATTCCCCTTTAGGAGAATTTTCTGGCAAATATGTTAAAATGCATCATGCACACTTTAAAATTTTGATAAAATATCTTATTAATACTCACAATAAACTTACATTGTAAATGTTTTTAGGGCTGAGGAAACTGAAAAAGGAGGTTACATAACTTTACCAAGAGCACACGGTTGGCAGTTGGCAAGGTTTCCTGATTCCAGAGGCCATGCTCCTAACAGCAACAGCATTTTGTCTGCTAAACAATTTTCTTTCCTACACTTCCAGGTCAACATTTGCTGATGAAGTCAGCTAATTTCTGAGCAAACAGATAAGCTTAACTTTTTGAAGTATCTATTGGGACCCTAATTATTCTAACAGTTTGAGCCATGGTCAGTCAGACCCTGTTCACCAACCTCATCTTAACAGCTAGGCATTCATTCTATTAGAAATTCATTTCTCTCTTCAATGACATTCCACTCTGCTAAGCACAATAAAAGCAATCTGGGTTGGCCATAAGTGTGGCTGTAGATCAAACCTAATTTGCATCCAGAAATTCAATCCCAGGCAAGTCCTGGAGATATGGGGGAATTCTAGAATCTCGGGATAACATTGTAAGTCATTCATTCAACTTGTTTCTCCATTCACCTGCCTACAGTCTCCTGTTACAACATCACCTCTTCTAGGTGCTCTCAGGGTTTTTACAGTTTTATAATCCTGATATTGTAATGTCTCTCAAAGTAGGGCTAGGTCATGGTTTTTATTGGAACAAGGAGAGTACTGTTTTCTTAGGAGCAGAGAGCTGTTGGAGGGCATTGCCTGAAACCATGAATATCCTGTCATTAAAATAAGAGCCTTGTCATGCTCAGATGTCAACCCCAGGTGCAAGGGGCTGTACTCAAGGATCAACAACGACATCACATAAATTCAACCCAGTTCAAACCAGAATGCTGTACTTTTCACATTTTGATGTAAAACATTTGAATTCCTACTGTGTGCCAGGCACTGTCCTAAGTACTTTTATATGGATTGCCATGCTTAAACCTCACAACAAATTGTGAGGTAGGTCTTATTGTTCTCTTTATTTATAAATGTGTAATTTGAAGTTTTCCAGTGCATAAGTACAGAGACCATGAGATTGGCAACAAATTTAATAGTCAATGTAACAATGTGGACAAACAGGAACTCTAATACACTTCTATTGAGTGTAAATGCAAAGCCAATATAGAGAACTATTTGTCAGTATTCAGTAAAGTTGTAGATGTACCTACCTTACTATCCAACAATTCCACTTTTAGTAGTATAAAGCAGGGAAACTCTCCCACATCTACCCATATGGAAGAATGTCCATTGTGGCTGCAGTTGTAACCATGATACAATGTAAATAACCTCAATATTTAACACAGGCAAAGGAATATATACAATAAATTATATTTATATAACAGAGTACTATAAAGTAGTTACAATGAATAAGTTATAGATATCAAATTGTAAAATCACAAACATAAAATTAAGTAAAAATAAGTAACTTATTCAATGTATGTTATACCACATGCTTATAATTTAACATGTAAAACTTTAACAAATATGGTTTATATCTAAGAATATATTTGGTAAAATACTGAATTTAGGATGGTGTTTACTCCTGAGGAGAGGGGAAAGAGAATGGCAACAGAAGGGGTACACAGAGGGATTTCAACCTTATTACTAGGGCTGAGTGGTGGTTACTCATGTGTTCTATAAGTTAATTTATATTCCCTTCTCTATTTTTAATGTAAAAGTGGGAAAATAGTAAGAAGAGTTAAAACCAAAAAAATACATACAAACAAAGTGATACCATTAAAGAAAAAAGTACAGTGGCACATTCATACAAATGAATATGAATACAAGTGGAAATAGGAAAATCTGAATAATTTCAGTGGATTGTACCAATATCAATATCCCAGTTGTGATGTGTTAACTATAATTTTGTGATATGTTACTATTGGGAGAAACTGGATAAAGAGTATTCAGTATCTTTCTGCATAATTTCATACAATGCATGTGAATTTACAATTATCCTAATAATTTCAATTAAAAATAATAAGCACTAAATTAAAAGAATGCAATTTTCCTACAGTTGTACCTAAGATATCATTGGCTTTATCCAAACTTTAAAGAAAAAAGAAATAAATGTTTAGGGATCAAGAAAATGTACAATAATTGTCAATCACAAAACATTGCTTTTGCTTTTAAAGTTATTTTTTTCTTATATTGAATAGCACCTTTATCCCATGGGGTTGTTGTATACGATAAGCTTGTGAATTAGAAAACAAAATGGCAAAATTCATAAGAAAATAAACAAAGAAAGTTATCTGGGAATCACAGATAAAAACTTGTACCTTACTTAGTTATTTAAATAAATTGAAATAATCTTTGTCAATATTATTAATAAAGCTTACAGTCAGTCTACACCACACTATTTTAATATGAAAGTTGACAATCAAACAGAGTATCTCCAGCCTAGCCTTGTGCCAACTCATAATAATCTTTGGTGCCTGTGCAAAATGCAGATTCCCTGTTAGAACTCAGCACTGAGTTGTGATCTCTTAGGCAGGCTCCAGAATCTACATTTATATAAGCTGTACAACATTGCTGTACAATGAAGTTTGAAAACTGCTCATTTAGATCTCTAAGTCATCTTTGTTGGGATCACAATTTATGAAATTAATCCAACTGTAGTCAGCACTTCATACATAGTTTACATTTTAAAATAGTAAAATTTCGTACTCTTTAATTTGGTAGGTTATTTTGTGTCTAACTGTGCATGGAAAATTGCCTGTGTGCACCCAAGCGAGACCATTAAAGCTGCTATAATGTTTGACCCTAGTTGAGCTTAAGAGCAATTCACAGAATAAGAGCGTTTGCAAAAAGTGTCCATCATTGTTTTTCATCATCCTTTTGGTCATGTGAACATAGCCATATAGGCACATTTTCATTAATTAAAAAAAGTAACTTATACCTGTAAAAATGTGTTCTGTGTGAGAGCAAAGAAACTCATCATTTTGTTCCTAGCAATGTTTGACTTACGGTAAGACTCAGTATCTGTTTATTAAATGAATGCTATCCCTGAAGCACAATGTTCTATACAGACAGCGCTTGGAAGATATTTTTTAAAGAAATTTTGAGCCAGGCCTTGGAATAATTAGGTTTTCCTACTGGCAACCATGCTAATAATCTGAGGTAGATATCTAATTTCAGTGTCTCACCACAGTTCCAAACTATTTTGAGAGCACCTGATTTTCACCGGTATCCAGAGCTGTCTTGCTGGGCTAATGGAGAGTCATGTGGTACACATCAGGGGGCAGTTAAATAGGATTGCTCCTGCTGCTCTCTCATTGCCCAATTACCTGACTGACTCTTGGAAGTTATAGCTCATGGAATCCTGGGACTGGGCACACCAGGGCACTTGATCAGACAAACATGATTTCCCAAACCCAGAAGTCACTTAACAGCTCCAGTTTGGACCAAAGACCTGCCAAGCTCCTGGGATGATTTAGCAGAGAGTATTTTAAAGAGCTTTAGGAAATGCAAAACTTCCTGTCAGTTTGAATGGTTCCTGTCACTTTTTAGAATACCTGGCATTCAAATACTTAAATTACAATTCCAGTTTTAATTTGAAGGGACTAACAATAAACCCTTTCTGTTTCCATAGTATTTAGGTCTGACTTTTCTTTAATTTGCTAAAAATGCAGATGTGGGAAATGAAATTAGCAATGCAAGGTGAACCTAGTGTGAATTTTACTGAAGATTATGCAAATGCAGGAAATTATAATTCTATCAGGATGTCATTGCATGTGTCTGCTTAGACACACATTTTCTGCTATGTTTAAGTTAAACAAAACACTAAATGACTATGTAGTATGACATCTCATTAATATGTTTCCATTCACATCTGTGCCTTTAGTATTAAAAAAAACGATTGCTTCAATGATAAGAGATTAGGTCCTTTAATTAGAAACAAATGACAAATCACTGTTAACCCCATGTGATGCTTTCTAAAACTTCCATCAAATATTCCTCTTAAAACATTATTAAACACAAGTTCCCCAGATCTACTTCCTAGAAAGTGCCATTTAACAAAACCCAGGCAGGATGTTAATACTGGGGCCGAATTACAGGTTGCCAAAGCATTTCCTGTGAGGGGATTGACAGGGGATCATTTTGTTATGGGGCCACCTCCAGTGTGTTGTGACAACCACTCATTACACCTCTGCGCACAGCACTCAGCTGTAGGTTTCTACAAGATGCAAATAGCTCCAAATGGGTTCAATTTAAAGTGAGTAGATAATGTATCATTCACTTCTCTAAGGTAGAAGCTTTTAATTTTCCAAGACTAGGGAAAAGAAGAACATTTCTGTTTCTGGAAATAAAGATTTAGTTAACCAATTACATCAGAGAAATGGAGTCACAATAGCAATATCCGTTACATCTGCCTTGATTCCCCTTGGCCCAAACCACAACACCAAGTGGTCAAGTGAGCACCACCACTCAAAAAATATAATTATCCACTTAAGAGCTCCATGTCAAAAACTAGTAACCTCTAAGTGATGGTAGGTTTTTTCCTCTTACAAAAGAAACTGCTTACAAAACTACTATAGCTAATTATAATAATACTCAAAAAGTGTTTAAAACACATTTTGATATGGGAAAAGTATCATGCAAAGCTTTGCACAGTTGGACTTTAATATTTTAGTGTGCTGGCTTTTATACCCCTCTGTGATTTTACTCCCACTGTTCTATTACTGATTTCAGTAAGTGTTGCTAACAATGAAATACAGCACGTCCCTACTACCAGCTATTTAGAAGAGAGGTATGCTGATGTGGATTGGAAAACATCAATAGCCCATTTAAGATTCCTGTGTTTCACGAAGCCACAGGAGAAGTCAGGGAACTACAAAACTTGCCCATGGTAAAAGATGTTTTCCTTTTGCTATAAGTAAATTAATGGACAGAATGTTCTTTACTATAAATCATTAGCATCAAGCTGGCCATGATTCCTCTGGATGTTAATGTTGAGCACTTTACTAAGAAATTAATTATCCTCTAGAAAGCCACTGAGGTCAGAGAAGGCTGGACCTATGTAAAAATAATAATAAATCTGTCTAAAGAGATTTGAACTGAAAGAGGTTTTCGTTAAATCTACTATGGATGTAGAATACTCTATTTTTCTTTCCACTCAAGTTTTAAAGAATATTTTCCAGTACATATGTATAAACACAGATATAGACCAGTAGCTGGGAGGTGATCCCAAGAAATTCTGGCAGGAGAGAGTAAAAGTTAGAAAGGAAAGAGAGGCAAGAGAAGGCAGTCACTAAAGTGCACATTACTACACAAATTGCTTTATTCTGCTGAAGAACTCTGGGGGTCCATGTAGAATATGTACCTCCTGTCCACCCATGCGACAAGGGATCATTTAGAGACCCACTTTCATCTGCAGTTGAGTGCTTTCCTAGGATGCAATAATTCTCCAAGACATCAGGCATATCATGTTTGTGGGCAAAGCAGGCATCAGATTACAGAGAAAACTTTCAAGGGAAGAAATGATGGAGCTGGCATTTGGGAATCCAGTGACAAACATTACAATGATAAGGCTCATGGAGATATTTTGAGGCAATGATAATACCTACTAAAATGCAGAAAAAGTATTTGATAACGTTATCTACTATTTAGATAAAAAACTGTTAGCAATTTTGGAATATCTAAGAGTAAGTGTTCTTAAAAAAGCCAACGGTAAACAACATACCCAGTGATGAGAAAGAAATGCCCTCTATAACATCGGTAGCAATACAACAATGTGTGCTATCATCATTTCTAGTCAAGGTAGTACCAAAGGTCCTTGCCACACTAAGAAAATACAGATTGAGAGATGAATATATACATAGATAAATACATATGTGAACAAATTTACATTTCTTATATATTATATAATTATTATAACAAACTGTACAGCAATTGAAAGGTATATGAAAGCTTATTAATATTTATTTTATATTTACATAAATAGATAATATATATTTAATTATATATAGACATATATACTTCTATGTGTATGTATATGCAGATATATATATATATGTATTATGTAAGATTTGGAAATGAGTAAACAAAATGTCATTATTTGAATATCATATGAATATTAACAGAGAGGGTCCCAAGAATACCTATAAAGAAATTATTAGACTTAGTAAGAAAATTCAGAAATATTGCCAGATACATATAAAATGTCAATTTAGATACTAGGAAATAATAGTTAGATGATACAATTAAATGAAAGACAAAAGGCTTTTGACTTTATATCATTGCCCCTTCTTTCTTTAGTAGATGATCTCATAATTTTTATTTAGTCATGTGGCTGTCTTAACAAAGATAATATTTCCAAATCACCCTTGACAAAGTGTGATTGTCAAGGGTGATTTCTAATGAAATATAATAAAAAATGTCTGTGCTACCTCTGAACAGCAGTTAAAGGGAAGAAGTTCCTCTTTCTCAAATTAAGCCTCCTTCCTATTGGTTTAATGGGTTTATAACCTGGAGTATTAGCATTCATCTTGGACAATTAGGAGAAAATATTAAGATTATGGGAACTAAAATCTAGGCCACATATCTCTTGACTTCTTTTAAGTTTGAGAGACATATGTTTATATCTTGTTTAAAAATATGATTTTGGATTTTATGTCACATGCAGCTGAACTTAATGTCAACAGCTACAGTTACTATTTATAATACAGTTACTATTTATAATAGCTTAAAAACCTATGAGGTACTTGGGTGCAAATTTCAGAAAAGGTACTATATACCTTTATGTAGAAAATCATATATATAGGCATAGAATACATTGGCTAGGAAAACATAATAGATTTTTTAAAAGTCAATTTTTCCTTACTTAACCTCTAGAATTCTATGTAACTCCAGACAAAATTCAAAGTTTGTTTCTATTAGCTTGTTGGGATATTTCCAAATTTCATATACATGCCCCAAACCCGATAAATGCTAAGACACTCTTTAAAGAGGGGTGAGGTTGATTTCTCAGGTTTCAAGTGTTCTTATAAAACTGAAACTATATTAATTAAGATAGGTCAATATTAACACAGGTATAGAAAATTGAACAAAATAGAGTTTAAAAACAGACTTAATTCTCATTCACAAAAATATATCATATCTATATATATGTATATATATGCACCTACACAAACATAATTAATAAAGCTACAATTGCAGATTACTGGTGGAACAGAGAAATGGAAAAATGTAAATGGATTCCTTCCTCACAAAATTCTATTGCAGATGAATCAAAAATTTAAATGTGTAAATAATGTTTCAATTTTTTAGAAGCAAATATAGAACAATATATTCATGACCTTTATTTAGCTAAGGAAAGATTTCACAAGCAAAACACAAAACACAAAAGTTTTAAGGAAATTTCAGACAAATTCACTTTAATAAAATTAGTGATTTCTGTTTTTTGAAAAATAATATTAAAAAGATTTAAAAACCCAGGCTACAGACCTGATAAGATATTTGCAATTCTAAATGATACTGGTTGGTTATCCCCAGTTACTCTTTTTTTTTAAAGATTCATTTAGTTATTATCTTTCCCCCACCCCCCCATTGTCTTTGCACTCGCTGTCTGCACTCTGTGTCCACCTGCCGCACATTCCTCTGTGTCTGCCTGTCCTCTCTTTAGACGGCACTGGGAACTGATCCTGGAACCTTCCAGAGTGGGAGAGAGGTGCTCAATCTCTTGTGGCACCTCAGCTCCCTGGTCTGCTGCATCTCTTATTGTCTCTCCTCTGTGTGTCTTTTTGCTGTGTCCTCTTGCTGCGCCAGCTCTCCGTGCGGGCCAGCACTCCACGTGGGCCAGCTCTCCGCGTGGGCCAGCACTCCTGCATGGGCGAGCACTCCACTCAGGCCAACTCGCGGCATGGGCTAGCTCTCCCTTTGGGCCAGCTTGCTGTGTGGGCCAGCTTGCTTTTCACCAGAAGGCCCCAGGAATCGAACCCTGGACCTCCTACATGGTGGATGGGAGCCCAATCGCTTGAGCCACATCCGCCTCGCCCCAGTTACTCTTACATATTAATAGCAAAAAGTCCCTAAACATTAGAAAAGATGGCAAAAGATATGAAAAGACACTTCACAGATGAGGAAAAAAAAAACAACAAATAAATGTTTGAAAATGTGCTTAAACTCATTAATAATCAAGATATTATTTCAAATTATCATATCAAAATTTTAAAAATCTGACCAATCAGAATTCTCGCATTGCAAGTGTAAGTGTAAATTGGGATTACCAGTTGAGAATACAATTTGGCAATACCTAGTAAAGTGGAATATCTGAATTCTTTGTACTAATTTACCAGTACAAACATATCATTGCTCAAAGTGATAGGAGACATGTTTAGGAATGTTCATAGGAGCATTTTTTAAAACAAAGCCCATAATAGGGTCATGGATAACTCTTGATATATTCACACAGTAGACTAGTATAGAGTAGGGAAATAAAGGAAGTACAGTTATATGCATCAACATGTACACATCTTTAAATATAATATTGAGCAAAAAGAAATAGAATATACATAGTATGGTTCAATTTATCCAAAGTTCAAAATTAGGCAAAAAAATAAACTAACATCTTTTTCTGTCATGAATTAACTGTAAAGGAAATCACCCTATCATTATAAACAACTAAAAACAGGACAAAATATATAGAACTGTTTTCAGACATTTGACAACCAGTTGCACAGAACTGTGATTCCTGAAAGAAAGGAAACAAATAAGGTAAGCCCTACAATTGCCCCAGTTTACTGCCAGGATGCAGTTTCCAGACCACATCATGGGAAGGTGGAAACCAAATAAAGGCTGGTGGTCTTGCTGAGGTGAGAAAACAGATATAGATATTCAGAAGCCTGAATCAGCTAACATTGTGGATAAAGAATATTGAAAAGGAGGTCACTAAAGAGAGACAGAACTCCAGATGTCTAAAGAAGGGTCCCCTTAAGCAACTTGGATAGGTACAGGTCTAATCATGCATGGAATAAAACTCCAAAAGCATGGGCTAAACCTAGCAATTTCTGGTACCCATGATGTGCTGGAAATAGTTTAAGTTCCAACTAGCCAGAGTAGAGAAACTTCATGGAAAATGGACATTGAGTAGAATCCTCAGAAGAGTTTTGCATCAACTTTGGAATAAATGATGCACTGGATTTTCCCTAACAAAGCTTAAAAAACAAAGCTTAAGAGGATCAAATTGATCTACTAATAATGTAACTGCATTCCAAAATGAAGTCGAACACACGTAAAAAGAAAACACTAGAAAATTCAGCATTTAGCAACATAAATTTCAGAATATCTGCCATCTCAAAATATATTACTAAAAAACAATTAATAGAAACAGATCCAAAGATGAAAG
Organism: Cabassous unicinctus; assembly: GCA_029593785.1. NCBI lineage: Eukaryota > Metazoa > Chordata > Mammalia > Cingulata > Chlamyphoridae > Cabassous > Cabassous unicinctus. Next base: position 18,577 of record JAQZBX010009100.1, read on the forward strand.
AAAATATAATTAGGAGACAAGGATGTTAAAATCACTATCTGAAAGTTTATAATAGGATGGAAGGAAAGCATGGATACAATAAAGATAGAAAAATGAAGATATAAAATAAGAGGAACCTCTAGAGATAAAAATAAATATGTTAAATGGAAAATGCATTGGATGGGACTAACAGCAGATTTGATACTGCCGAAGGAAAGAAAAGCAAATTTGAAATCGAAAACTTCTTAAGAGAAATTATTCAAAATGGAGAACAGAGGGAAAAAACACTGAAAAAATAATAAACAGAGCTCATCAGTGACCTGTGGGTCTGTATTAGTTTTCTATTGCTGCTATAATAAGTTATCAAAAACTTAGTGACTAAAACAACACAAATTTATTATCTTTACAGTTTTGTATTTTAGAATTCTGTCAGGGGTCTCACCGGGTTAAAATTAAGGTGTGTGCAGAACTGAATTCCTTCTGAAGTCTCTAGGGTACAACCTGTTTCTTCACCTTTTCCAGCTTCTAGAGACCACCACCATGCCTTGGCTTATGGCTTCCTTCCTCCATCTTCAAACCAGCAGCAACAATCCACCTTCCATGGTCGCATATCTTTCTGTGACCACAGTCAGGAAAAGTTTTCTGCTTTTAAAGACCCATGTGATTAGATAGGACCACCCAGCTAATCCAGGATAATCTACCCATGTCAAAGTCCTTAATTCAATCACATCTGCAAAGTCCCTTTGGTCAAGTAAGGTAATATCACAGGATCCAGAGGTTAGGATTTGGGCATCTTAGGGTAGGGAGAGGATCATTGTAGTGATTACAGTAGGGACCCAAATAAGGTCATCTTTTATATGTATAATCAGAGTCTAGGAAGAGGCATAAGAGAGAAAAAATATTTGATGGAATAATAAGCAAATATTTCCCAAATTTGACAAAACTTTAAATCTACAAGTCCAAGAATCCCAACAAAACCCAAACAGAATAAATGAAAGGAAAACCACATAACAGTATATCAAAATGAAATTCCTAACTACCAATGATATTGAGAAAATCTTAAAAGCAGCCTGAGAAAAAGAGCATTATGTATGCAAAACAAAGACAAAAAATTACCTCAGACTTGTCAGAACCATATTTGCTTAAAAACAATGGTGTTATATTCTTAATACTTGGGCGGGGGGGGGGGGTAGGGTCTATCAATCTAGAATTTCTACTTAGCAAAATCCCTCTCAAAAGTAAAGCAAAATTAAGTCTTTTTGACAAAATAAAAGTTTTGTGAATTCATCGCCAGCAAAACTGACCTGCAAGATATGTTAAAGGAAGTTCTTCAGGCAAAAGTAAAATATTACCAGATGAAAATGTAGATCTACACAAAGGAATTAAGGGGGAAAGGTAAATAAGTGGCAACTAAAAAGACATTTTTCTCTCACCGTAATCTCTTTGAAAATTAATAGACTGATTAAATAGGAAGTACTATTATTTGGGTTTTATAACATGACAAAAAGGACAAAGGATAGGAGAGACAAAAAAGAATACTGTTGTAAGACTCTTACACTATGTGAACTGATAGGAAAACAGTTAAAATAGACTGCAATAAGTTACAAATCTATCTTCTTAAACCTAGAACTAATACAAAACTATAATGGGAAGTAGAGATAACAATTCAGTAGCAAATATAAAATAGCAAACAAAAACTCCTAGAAATCAATAACAGAAAGATATTATGACAACCCAAAAATTGAGGGCAGTTATACAACACACTTCTAAAAAACTCATGGGTTAAAGAAGAAATTACAGGGAAACACATATTTTGAAGTAAATGGAATTGAAAACACAATGTATCAACATTTGGCAGATGCACCAAGAAATGCTAACATGATAAAAAGGAGAAATGTCTAAAAGCAGTAGTCTAGGCTTCTACCTTAAGAAATTAGGAAAAGAAAAGCAAATAAAATGAAAATAGGTAGAAATAAGGAAATGATAAAAAAAAAAAAAGAGCAGAAATCAATAAAATTGAAAATAGAAAAACAGGACAAAAATCAATGTAAAAGACAGAATCTGGTTTACATTATGATTTACATTTTGGATCATACACTTTAATAGGTTTTGACAAAATTTGAAGTACCCTGTATCTGTTATTGTGAGATCATGCTGAACAATACTAATGCCCTAAAAATGACCCTGTGGTTAGTAACATGTACATGTTAGTAGCATGTATTTGTACATCAATTGCAACAAATGTACCATCCACATGTAAAATGTTATTAATAGGGGAGAGGGGAGAAAGGGGAGGACGTTGGGTATATGGAAATCCCCTATATTCTCTATGTGACTTTTCTGTATCCTAAAGCTTCTTTGAAGATAAAATGAAAAAAATAAGACACTCGGGGAATATATGGAAGAATATGCAACTGTATATACAAGACAATAGATCTTACAGTGATGAGAGACACAATGTGTAAAGTTTTTTTAATACTTCAAATATAAAGTTTTTTTATATTGGTTATTTTTAAAATTATTTAATTTTCTTATTAATTTTATTTGGTTATTTTGTTGGCTTCATTTTTGGAGAGGTTTTGGATCACAGAGGGGTCAAAACTGTGGCAGGGGAGGATCACTAGTGTAGGGTGTCACTGATGGCAGAATGTGTGGGGAGGGGTGCACCTGGGGCTTGCCTCTAAGGTATATGAATATATCCAAGTATTCATGGAGCATTGTCTAAGTGTGTGAAGAACCACACAGTATCTGAAAAAATAGTGAATTCCCATCCTGGGGAGTTCTGCTACATTCTTTAATAGAATGGCAAGAACCCCCCAAGTACGTGGGCAGGTCCTAGTGAAGGAAGACAGACCATTTTGCTAGGCCCTTGATATTAATGGTTGTACTTATGAGACTTTTCTTGTGAAATTGAAACTTAGCCTAGTATTATACATTGCCTAAGAGTTGCCTTCTGAAAGCCTCCTTGTTGCGCAAACGTGGGCTCTCTCTAAGCCCAACACATATAAACGCACTATCTCCCCCCCCCACCCCCGGCGTGGGGCATGACTCCCCGGGATGAGCTTCCTGGCACTGAGGGATTATTACCAAGCATCAACTAGCAATGCTTTTGGAAAAAGACCTTGACCAAAAGGGAGAAATACTAAATACAAATGAATTTTTATGGCTAAGAGATTTCAAAGTGCGTGGAGAGGTCATTCGAGAGGTTACACTTATGCAAGCAAGTTTTAGCAAGATCCCATTGAATGCCACAGTAAACAGTGCCTCAAGTAGCTAGCGGGGCTCCTGAGGGCTCTAGAGGCATCCAGCAACTATAAGCAGGGCAGACAGCTCAGGAATTCGGCACCCTGTCAGTGAGCCCTACTTTGGAATTTATGCTCCCCAGTGTAACAGAGTTAGACTCATTTATAGCTTCTCTACACATCTCTTCTGCCCCTTTTATTTGAATCTATAATTAGCACTATACTTGATAAATATATGTCCCAGAGACTTAAATCCTTGGTCCGCCCATGTGCCGATTGAGCCTTGAATTTCAGCAGAGTTGCAACACCTACTCTCCAGTTCATTGGGCTCACCCTGGACAACTAACAAAGAGATGAGGATGGATAATGCCCATCCCAAGGAACAGACAAGAGAGTGTCTGAAGCTGCAAGCAAGATAGTTCCATCCATTTGCCCCATGGGATCTAAACCCCCTCTCAATTAGAAGCAGAGTGGACATCACCATCCCAAAATCCTCAAGAATGGGGAATGAACAATGGACTATAGTAGACTTATTTTTATTCTACTATAGACATTATTATTCCAGGAATGGAAGAACTCTTATCATTGATATAAAGGCAGTGGACACCAGAAGTTCTGAGGGATGGGAGAGGGAAGAAAGGGTGTAATATGGGGGCATTTTCAGGACATTGGCATTGTCCTGCATGACACTGATTCAGGCCATTGTATATTTTGTCATAACCTACAAAATTGTGCAGGACAGAGTGCAAACTATAATGTAAACTGTAGTCCATGGTCAGTAGCAATGCTTCAATATGGGTCCATCAATTGTAACAAATGTATCACACTAATGAGGGATGTTATTGATGTGGGAAAGTGTGGGGAGGGGAGGGAGAAGGGCATATAGGAATCCTTTATTTTTTTAATGTAATATATATGTAATCTAAAGCTTCTTTAAAAATAAGAAAAAATTAAGTTAAAAAATGGACTGAATCTGTTAAAAGATCAATAAAATGGAGAAATCTCTAGCTAGACTGATGATTCAAAAAAAATACTACTACTGGTATGGAAAAATTCAAAAGTTAATGAGTGGATACTATGAAAAACTTTATAAAATAAATAATTTATATGTAATGGAAAATTCCTTGAAAGACACAAATTATCACTCCTCATTAAAGAAGAAACAAATAACTTGCATAGTCCTATATTATTAATGAATTGAATTCTTGTTTAAACCTTACAACAAAGGAATACTCTGGTAAATTATACCAAACATAAAAGGAAGTGATCATCGTAATTCCTCACAAATTCTTCCAGAACAGAGAGCTGAAAAAATTTCACAATGAATTCTATGAGACCAATAATACACTTATTACAGAAGTTGGCAAATACATTACATGAAAAGGAAATTACAGACTAACATCCTTACTGAATATGGATGTAAAAGTTCTTAACAAAATTTTCATAAATCAAATCCAGCAAAATATGAAAAGTGTAATGTATCATGGTCAAGTAGGTTTTATCCCAGGAATGTAAAGTTGGATTAACATTCAAAAATAATATTAGAAAAGATGAAAAACAATAAATGCAAAAATTCCCTTGATAAAGTCAACATTCATTTATGATTTAAAAAATACAACTCAGCAAAGTAGAAATGGAAAGAAACTTATTCAAACTGATGAAGGACGTCAAAAAAGTCTAACAAAAGACATAGTGAATGAATGAATGTTTCCACCTGAGTTCAGGAAGAAGTTAATGATTTCTACTCTCACTACTTCCATTCACCCTTGTACTGCGTGTTCTAGCAAAGTACAACAGGAGAAGAATTTTTTTTTAAAGTTTCAAGATTAGAATGGAAGCAGTAAAAGTTCCTTTATTCACAGATGAAAAAATCATCTCTGAAGAAAATAGTAAAAAAATCTACAAAAATGATACTAGTGTGTTGAGCAAGGTCATAGCATAAAAGTTCAATATCCAAAGATCAACTTTATCTTTCTGTATTAGCAATGATCAAATGGAAAATGAAATACAGGCAAAAAATTACAGTTGCATCAAAACCATGAAAAATAAGATGAATTAAAAAGAATCTCCAAAATCTGTAAACAGAAAATTATAAAACAGTGTTGAGAGATACTAGAGAACTAAATAAGTGGAGTGATATACATGGATTGAAAGAGTCACTATTCTGAAGATGTCATTTTTTAGTAGTTTATCTGTAGGTTGAACACAATCCCAATTGACAAGCTTATTCTAAAATTAATACGAAAATGCAAAGCATCTAGAATAATCCATTTCAATAAAAAAGAACAAATTTGGAAGTTATATAGTACCTGGTTTATAGAGTTACTATAAAGCTACAAAAATCATGATACTGTGCAATTGATATAAATATAGACAAATAGATCTATGAAACAGTAGAGAGGCTAGATCAGGGGTTCTTGACCAGAGGTCCATGGACCCACAAGGAGTCCATGGAAGGATTTCAGGGGGTCCATAAGCTTGAATTGAAAATTGAAAAACAAACAAACAAACATTATTCTTGTGGGGATGTGTTGGTGCAGGTGTGATATATTTCTTAAATAATACAGTATAATATGGACTTAGTATGATTTTTATTTTGGTGTAGCATGTTCTGAGTGTAGTGGATAACTGGCTGCAGAAATGTTGGTTAAGGATGACAAAGATGGTTTTTATGATGCCCTGGGAAAACTTAAATTTCTAAATGTTTGCTGAAAATGACCATTTGAACAGATGTTGAACCGTGTTAGGTTACCAGGTATTGAAACTATGGGAAAGTTGTAAAATGTAATTTTGAATAATCCTAAAATTTAATTTAAAGACATGCCGATTTTGAGCATCATAAAACTATCCTCCACTATGCTACTTCTGAGAAATGGTCTGTGGTTTTCACCTGACTGGCAAAGGGGTCCATGGAACAAAAAAGGTTAATAACCCCTGGTCTACACAGATTTTCAACAAAGGAGCTATGACACTTTAAAGTTCTTTAATGAATCTCAAAAAGGAAAAGATTATGTTTTTGAACTAATTCATTTCTTTGGGTGTGGGGCCCTTTAGATTGGACTACATCGGTGAGGTGTGACTAAGGTTGGGTCTCCTCCCTTTTGTTGGGTCAGATATAAACAGAGATGCAGAAGGATTGATACAGAGAAAGGAAGCTGCCATTTTTGATCCTGCCATGTGAGAGAAAGTAGAGAGAGGGCTCCAGATTTGCCTATAGCTGCAGAAAGGCAGAGAAGCCCCAAAAGGCTAAGAGAAGTCCCGGAGTCTGGAATCAGCAGAGCACAGAGGCACGGGAAGCGGCCTCTGAGGGCCTGGGCCCACAGAGCAGCTCAAGGCTGAAGAGACAAGCCGCATGCCAGATAGCCCACAGCTGAACTAGGGAAGAAAGTGAAGCAGCTGAGACTGAGAGAACAAGTCCAGAAAGAGACAAGCCCTATGCCTGGTGGCCCACAACTGAGTTCCTGGAGACGGTAGAGTCTGCAAGGGAAAGCCGTGATGGGCAGCCTTCTTCATCACATGGCAGGACACCAGGATCACCAGCGTTTTTGATGGCGCTTTGATTTGGACATTTCATGGCCTCAGAACTGTAAGCTTTTACACTAAATAAAATCCCCATTATAAAAGCCAACCCATTTCTGGTACTTTGCATTAGCAGCCCTCTGGCAAACTAAGGCAGGAGCCTCAGTAATTCAGTGAGGAAATGATACCCAATTTTAAATAATTTTAAACAATTTTATAACTTCTAGAAAAAAACAAAGCAAAGAAGATTATCTTTTGACCTTGAAGAAAGCAAATATTTCCAGGATAAGATGAAATATTAACCACAAAAGAAAAAATTAATAGGATTTATTCAAAAGTAAAAAATTCTTCTAAATGAAAGATAATATTTGGAAATTAAAAAGATAAAAAATACATGAAGAACACATATCTGAAAGAGGACTTTATCCAGAATATATGAAGAATATATAAAGAATACTTAAAACTTAATTTTAAAAAACATAATTAAAAATAAAATATGCAAAAGATTTGAATTTCCAAAAGATATATAAATTGTTCATAAGTATCAAATATATGCTCACTTCATTACTTGCTAGTAAAATGCAAATTAAAATACCAAACAGATATCACAACAAACTCAATAGAATGGTTAAAAAAAAAAAAAAAAAAAAGTCTGCTAAGTGCTGGTGAAATATAGAGCAAATAAAACACTAATAAATTGCTAATGTGAAGGAAAATGGTACAGCTATTTTGAAAAACAGTTAAAAATATATTAATCATGCTACTTTGCATGCCACTTTTAGATATTTACCCAAGAGGAATAAAAACAGTGTGTGCACACAGAAACTAGCATGCAGAAGTCCACGGAATCTTTATTCATGATAACCAAACCCATGAAACAAACCATGTCTATCAACTAATTAAGAGAAGATGGGGAAATGAATTGTAGTATATACATGACAATTAACAATGAACTGATAAATACAACATGTGTATTATGTTAAGTGAATGCAGTCAGATATGAATATATTAAAAGTTGAATGACCAAAAGTTGACCAATAGTGGCCAAGGGCCATGCTAGGAGCAGAGGACTAAGGGCAAAGGGACTCACAGGAACTTTCCAGGGTTATGGGTAAATCTAAATCTTGATCTTCTGATGATTAGAAAATATATATTTATCAAAACTCATCAAACTGTAAAATTTGGAGATATGTAAATTATAAATGATAAAGTTGATTTAAAAAGTAAACATCATGTTTTTATGGGAACACATCTATATGGTAAAACCAAAAAGAATTCAGGGTATTTCTTAATGCAAAATTCAGAATAGTGGTAACTGGGGTGGAAGAAGGTGGTCTTCAAAAATCTTGGTAATTTTCTATTTATGAATCGGGTTACATAGAAACTCATTTTATTTAATTGTATTTGTCTCTATTTTTATTATTAATATTTATACTTCAGATATAAGCTATATATATTCTTTCCTATATAGAACATATTTAACACTAAAAAATAAAAATAATAAAAGAAAAAGATTAAATAACCTGCTAGGAATGATTTATACTGCCTATTAGCAAAACAAAATGTTAGGAAGAGAGGTCAGTATTTCAGTATTTGACAAAGGTTTGTTTTTTTTTTTAAAGATTGATTGATTTATCCCCCTACCCCCCTCCCACCCCCCCAGCTGTTGTCTGCTCTCTGTGTCCATTCGCTGTGTGTTCTTTTTTGTCTGCTTGTATTCTCTTTAAGCAGCACCGGGAACCGATCCTGAGACCTTCCAGAGTGGGAGAGAGGCACTCAATCTCTTGTACCACCTCAGCTGCCTGGTCTGCTGCGTCTTTTATTCTCTCCTCTGTGTCTCTTTTTGTTGCTCCATCTTGCTGCGCCAGCTCTTTGCATGGGCCAGCACTCCTGCATGGGCCAGCACCCCATGTGGGCCAGCTCTCCGCTCAGGCCAGCTTGTCTTCACCACGAAGCCCGGAAGTGGAACTCTGTACCTCCTATATGGTAGACGGGAGCCCAATTGCTTGAGCCACATCTGCTTCCCGAAAGAAGGTATTTTAATGGGAAGTATGGTAAGGCAAATTTGGTACTAATCTTTGAAAGCTGGATTCTAGAAAATTCTTCACTGAATTCCACTAGGAGTCCAGAAGAATGAAGGAGAAGCACAAATCCTACCGAGACTGCTGACTCCAAAAAAGGGAAATAAGTTACCAGTGGAAGATATTATCAGCCCAACATTGTTGTTTAGCAAGAAAACCACAGGTCTAGAAAAGAGACATGCCAGAAATTTACAATTTGACACTGACTGTGTATGTGCATGTGTGTTTTAATAAACAGACTTTGATTACTACAATTTTGAACATTCTAAAATTTTACAACTGCCTGTTGCAGGGTTTTCTTTCTTCCTACCTCATAACAGAATGTACAGATGAATAGAGTAGATTAATAGTTAGGAATATACATGTCTCTAAAACTGATGGTTATTCATTCAATAAATACGTGAATATGCTTCATGTGTATCAGTTTAACTATTTTTTAAAATATCCAGATGAAAAGATCTCCAGATTTGTGTGAGTATTATACTTGCATATCTTCCTAAAGATGAAGAAAAAAAAGCAAACAGCAAAACTTTTAAGTGATATCAAATAGACCAGAATGGCAAATAGTTTTCCCTTCTCAAGTCAAAGCAAATAGTTTTCCCTTGTCAGTTTTCCCTTCCATTGATAATGAACGTCTAGAGATCCGTTTGGAGACAGACCCTGTTTCAAGTATTCTTCAGAATGTAGTTAGTACGACAATGAACAGTCAAACAAGCTCATGCAAAAAAAGCCATTATTAACAGTGATGAGTATTGTGAAGGAAAAAGTCAGGGACAGGGATGTAAAATGAGATGGGTCTTCCAAAAAGGTCGTGAGTATGAAAAGCAACCAGGGGAAGGAGATCTCCATTCGGAAGGAACAGCCCTTGTGAAGGCTCCATCAAGTGCAAGAATTTGAGTGCGTGAGGGATGTCAAGAACACCAGTGTGGAAAAAAGTGATTTAAGTTAAAGGGGTAACGATGAATAATGACAACATTTGGTAGCTCTTGCACCTGTATCATGGATAAGACCTGAGATGGTTTGTTAAAATTTCAGATTTTTTACTAAACAGTTTTGTAACCTTGGCTGACATGTTGAATCTCTTATGAGTCTCACTTTCATCAAATACATATTGAGGACATCATACCAGCAAAAAAAAAAAATGTGTCTTCCATTCTATAAGGTAGTCTTACATCTCTAACCTGGAAAACTTATGTAGAATAATTTGGTCATAGCAGTTGTGATTATAAGAATTCAGTAAAATAATTGGAATTTGGTGTCCTTTTTACCTTGCTTTAATTGAATGGCACTCTTTTTTAAAGAAATTCAGAACATGTAGAAAGAAATGCAGTTTGCTTTTGTCTCACAGTGAGACTAAGGATACAATTGAAAAATGTTCTTTCTTGTTATCCAAGCAAACCAAGGGTGAAAATGTGAGGAACAATTAACAAGGAATTGAAATTAAAGAGAATTTGCGAATACACTCCTTAATAAGAACAAAATGTAAGGTTCTGTAAATATTAACAGTAGAATGTGAAAGACAAGCTTCAGAGCCCTAATCAAGTGATCTGCTCTGCCACAGTTTACCAGTCAAGCAAATGGGTATATGCAAATGTTTACTTCTTTTTTACAAAATCATTTTATAACTTTTTTTTTTTTTTCATTATGATTTACAAAGAGATTGAAATCTCCACTGGAGTTCAGGATGAAAAGGGTGGGTCATTAGGTTTCTGCCTTAAGGAAATAGGTATCAGCATGCCACCAGCAGGGTTCAACTAGTAGTAATAAGGTCATCGATTATCTTGGCCTGGCTACAGTTTGAAACCCTGGGAAGTGATACACCCAGAAAAAAGATGAATTACCTTTCTGTGGGATTAAACAACATCATCATGGAAGATAGGTGGCATGAATGTCTGTTCAATATGGTCTAAGTAAATGTCTGAAGAAATAAAGAATGAAAGCTAACATACCCATTCTCTGAGAAACAGGATTGTTTAAATACCCTTAACCTGGACTGATATCTTGGACACCAAAGCAAGATTTATTCATGTAGCTATGTATTTTTTTTTTTTCAAAAATAAAGAGAATTAATTTCATTATTTAGACTGCATTTGTTGATTTATAAGGAGGTATACTCTGCATGATAAAAACACATGTAGCATAAGTTTAAGGTAAAACAAACAGATTAAACAAATCAGGGGAATTTTTGAGGAAAATTAAATTCATTAAGACAACAAAATAAAAAAACATTTTAAAGATATTACCCTAAAATATACCCACTCCCTTGGGGTCAGACCAATATAAGTAAGGGGACTGTATAATCTGTCCTCGAACTTTTCCAGTGTGGGGTGGTCAGAATATTCCATAAAGGTTTGGACAAGATGACCAGTTCCGGGGGGTCCACTCTGGCCAGTGGGACCTGTCCCTAATTAATTAGTTGAGAGTTAGTGATTTCTCTCCAGTCTCACTGTATCTACACACAAATTCTCACTACTTAGTACCATGCTACCTGCATTCACTTGACCGTTAGCACATGTTATAAATGACTTACTTACACTTTGTAACAGTGCACTTTCTTCCTAGAGGGCCACTTGGCTTCAATTCTATCTCATATTGCTAACTTCAAAGGGCCAGTGGCTTGCTGGTAAATATGTAGAGGTATAATGGAGCCTGTTTATGCAGGCTTGTGGGAATAGGAACTTAAATTTTCAGGAATCTTTCAAGCCAGTTGTTAAACACTACCATTATTAAAAAATAAATTATGTAAACATTCAATTGAAAAAATTATATTAAAAACAAAGTACTACTTGGAGCATCAAATCTTAATTATTTCACTACATTTCACTATTATCTATGCTCTTAAGGTATTTACATCTATTTTAGCTGTATGATGGAAAAACTGTGTAATGGTGTACCACTTGTATCTCTTACCAACTCTGCATTCAGTGTCATCACATTAGTATCTTGAATTTGGCCATGATGGATGCATTGACATCAGAGAAATCAGCAAACACTACAAAAGAGAATCCCCCCATCTGCCCCCAAAGCCAGTGGTTAAAGCATTTACAAGCCACACCATGACAGCTATGCTTTGTATGATATCTTACCTAGGGCCAGAACATCAAAAGACCTTAAGCATTACCTCTGATAGTAACACTGACATCATCATACAGAATACCACTCAACCTTCTATCAGGCAGAGGTAGATGAAGGTTGATGAGTAGAGAGCTCTTGCATCTACAAACTGCTTGCTATGTGACAGGTGCTCCACTTATATCATCTCCATCTAGCCTCACTATAATTGGAGGAGGAGTATTCCTGCTTTGCAAATGTACAAATTAAAGTTTATAAACATTCATAATTTCCTGAAGGTCATCCAGCTAAAAGGTGGATTTCTCAAATGGGAAGTCCTTCCTGAATAGGAACTCTGTTTACGGTGCCACAGAGAAGCTCAGAGTACTTGGTTCTACTCAAAGTTTCAGATCTAGGATATCAAAAAGGTATTCATTCAGTAACCTAAATTTCTCATTCTATCTTGGAGAATGTGAAAGGTGCATCTGAAAATTGAGGGTGGGGAGGATATTATGTGTTCTTCTCAGGAAAAACACAAAAACAGTTCAAGGAATGAACAAATACAAAAGGGCTGGGAGAATGCAAAAGATAAAAAAAATGCTAATGAACTCACATTCAAATAAATTCTATTACTCAGAGAATGAAATAACAGCAGCAAAAAGTACAGAGCTATTCTCTTGCCATAAGGGTTTGAAGAAAACTTTGCATACATTTGTAATTTTTCATTTTCCTCCTATGGTTATATTAAACCTGTTATAAACAAAAGATTGTTCATATTGAAATAATGCTGAAAATACCATTCCCCAGGGAGTTGATACTAATGCCTATCCTTTACTCTTTACAGAATAAGTATGTAGCAAGCATTCATGCTAAATGCCAACGTACTTGGAAACTGACATGTTGATTATCATGTTTGGATATTATTCATTTTATTTATCTTTGAAAATACAAACACCCAGGCCCATTCTATAAATATTATCTCCATTGGAAACTACTGCTATTAAAAAACTACATCTTTTTTGGCTACGAAATCCATGGAAACTCATTGTAAACTTACAGTACTCATTATAATAACACATTTTTTCAATACACACAAAAGACTATTGGGAAGATGGGAGAGGTGGGTGGGGAGGCGGGAGAAGAGGGTAGGCCAGTGGAAAGATGCAATTAGAGCCGGGTTGGCAAAGACCTGCTGAACAGCAAGCTTGGAATTTATTTTATTTTATTTTATTTTATTTTTGCCAAACCACTCCAGGCTCCTTGGGGGTCTCGTGTCTGTTAAGAGCACGTCAGTCCAATAAGTATCTTCTGTAGTAAGAGGGAAATAAAGCTGCACAAAGAATTACCAAACTAAAACCAACATGCAAGTACACACACAGACATACATACTCATACCCTGGGTATGAACCAGTAGGAGATATTTGGCCTTGCAGGAGGTAATATTAAATCGACTGTGTGCATCCCATTATGCTAGGTGAAAATTAAGAAATCATAAAAAAATAGCAATGTGCAATAATCTGTGTTAGGTTTAAAAGTGGAAACACTCACTTGGTATTCTAGTACTTCATTATTCCAGCTAGCATTATGTTTGAAAGGGAAAGATTTACATAATTTTCTGTAGAATGATTTGAACATGATCATGAAGGCTCACAAACTGGATTTTGATAAAGACACTGGCTCAAAATAAAAAAGAAAGGTCAATGGATGTCATTAGAATGGCAGTATCATCTTCACTATCATCACCATCACCAATTACCATAACCAATCACAACTACAGAATATCACTAAATCAAACAAAAATGAGGCAAGAATGTGCCAGGATACTGTCTAGAAATCTTTCTTGTAATTGGGCAACCAAAACTGCTTTCCCAGAAGAAATGCTATCTGTTGTGTTGTTTATTTTTGTTTGTTTGCTTTTTAGGAAAGTTGGAAGAAGTTTTATTCAAGATGAGAAATGGAGCCACAATGAACTGGAAAGGTGGGTCTCAAACTACCTCTGTACCTTAGAATCACCTGAGGCGGGGGGAGAGTGTTAAAGAAATACCTATTCAATTACAAAGCTTGCCTGTTTTTTAGTAGCCAAACTGAGGCAATAACCAGAGGGGTGAAGAAGAAAAAGCATTGGATTTTGAATTTCTTAGAGTGTGATACTGTAGTTAAATTAGACAAACCTACTGATTTATTTCCCCTGACTTCCATTGATTGGTGCCCAAACTCCTTTGCAGCTTTCATTCAGATAGTTGATAGATTTGCCTCTATCTCACTTCTGTCCTGCAAGTTAGCTTGAATCACTTAAAATAAGGGGCAGAAACTTTGCTATTGATACTAGCAGGTAGGAGAGAATCAGGAGTATGAATTCTAAAGACTAAGTAGCAGAGAGGATTTTTAGGTAATTATTTTGTTTCATTTTACGAGACAGATTAGGTATTGCGATTAAAATGGTATTGTTTACATACTTTAAAACTTTGTGAATAGTTATTAAATGCTATTAATAATTACAATGCTAATGATTTACTAGGTTTAAAAAAGTAGATAAAGACTTGTTAACAAATTCAATTTAAATAATAAGAATAAAATATGAATGCATAGCAATTTCAATGGAATGGAGGTAGGATTGTTCAGAACTTTGCTTCTTTGTTTTTTTAACCAAAAGCACACTGGTTTCAGCTATTGATTCAGTGAACGAAACCTGGAAGCAGTATTATCCTTAACCTGGTCTAAGGGGACATTCCCGAAATTCTGCCAAAGCAAACCTTCTAAAATGTAAAACAGAAAAAGCTAATTCATTGATTAGAATTTCTTTTCTTCTGCAAGATCATTGTAAGCACTCTGTTTACTCCTCTCTTATCAGTGGGCACTTTTCACCCTCCCCCATACCAACACACACACACACATACACAAACTCCAGGCACTAAAAATGCTCACTCTCAATGTCTCCAAACCGCATTTTCCTTCTGCCTCCTTTAGCAAATCCTTGCTTCCTTCATTTTACATGGTTAACTTCAAGAAAGCATCAACTCCATTTGGGTAATGGTTAAGGAAAAGTTTAAACATTTATTCCCTTCCGTGTTCCCATATATATTTTTCATCTAATGTCAATATTTGTTTATGATTCAGAGTTACCTACTAGAATAAGAATTCCTGAAGGTAATAATTCTGTATTATTCACATGTTTTTTCCCAATGCTTAATACTTAGTCAGGCCTTATAAATATTTCCTGGAAGACTGAATGAAAGAATGTAAAAGATGTACACAAATAACCTATTAAGCAACAATTGAGGATCCAGGAATAGGGAGAGCACACTGCATTTACACTTCGGGAGTTAAGATTATCTCATGCAGTATTAGTCTATCACTATTAAAAAATTTTTTTAAATGCCAGCATTTTCTGTGGATGACAACTTGAGGGAGATGCTTTAGGTTAAAGTCAGAATTCTAAGGCATCTTACAATCTAGTTTAGGAAATAATATATATACATTGATATTTATATTAAAAAGCCATGTTTATTAAGTATAATACTAAATTTAAATTAAGAATAAGTGTATCTTTTTTTCCTATGCTTATTTCCTCTTTTATCTTCCCCTACATAAATTTTGTTAATGATGTCCATGGTCAACTGCATCCATTTCAACTGCATAAGTATCAGCATAGCAAGGATATCATTCACAAATTAGCATTTAACTAGTCCCACAAATGGCACCATTACTATGCCTTATTTTAACATAGAATGATGCAGATGATGAATGACAACTCTCACTTTGGAGATGGATATCTAACAAGTTATAGGTCAACAAACAAATTATTTGGTTCATTTCTTTTGATCATAAAATTGCCTGAACTAATTATTTTCCCCTTTTGTAGGAATGATATAAATTATAGAATTTTAAGATTATCTAGCCTCACATGTTACATATGAAGAAACTGAGGGCCAGCAAAGTGACATGACTTGTCCAAGGTTACCTAAAGTGGTGGAACAAAGGTTAAAACCCAGAGCTCTCAACCTACATGTGAATGTTATTTTAATAGTGTTTAGAACATTTTTAGAAATAAATACAATCCAAAAAACACATTACTGCAACTAAATCATCTCAGTTTTATTTCAGCACTATTTATTTTGGTTCAGTCATTAAAACAAAACACTTATTTGATCAGTCTCGTTCTTTTTTTTAGGGAAGGGGGAGACTTTAATAGAAGAAATATTTGACAGATGAAGGGAGTGGGGGGAACAAATCACCGCTCTTTCACACCTACTTCTCAGAGAATATATCCCTGGCCACAGAGCCTTCGGCGTGGACCCCAGAATGAGAATCCAATTCCCTTAGTCTCAACAGATGTAGCCACAAGTGTACAGTTAAGAGGAAAAATTTTATTGGCTGGGCATAGCAAGTTATATTTTTTTCAGTTGATAATTTACACTGAGGTGATGGTGGTATGCTGGATTTCTAAGGTCCTGTGTCATTAAACAGAGATATGGCATCATTTATTCATTAATTCAGCATATATTTAGAACCTGCCATAATCCAAGCATTCTTCTAAGCAATTGGGACACAACAAAAAAGAGAGATAAATATCCATGCTCTTGAAGTCTTACAATCCAGTGGGAAAGACAAACAATAATCATAGACTTAATAAATAAGATGTGATAGCATATATTAGAAAGTGACAAATCCTATGAAACAAAGAAAATCAAGCCAGGAAAGGAGGATCAGTGCTTCTGGGGTGGGAAGGGGACAAGTCAACATTTTCAACTCTGGAAGATGGCATTTGAGCAAAAATGTTAAAGAAAGTAGGAAAGGTTTAACCAAGCAGATATATAATGGGAAAGAGTTCTAGGAAAAGGGAACTCCCAATAACAAGAGTCATCCTGGCATGTTCCAGGAGGACAGGGTAACTAGATGGGAGGATGCAGGCAAGAAAAGAGCAGTGGTGAGTCAGGGAGGAAATGGAGGAGTAGATCATGTAGGGCCCTGTATGCCAATTGATGGGAAAATATTCCCCATATAAGTCAAAATTATGGGACTTTAGAGAATACTATTTTGGAGAAAAGAGAAGGAGACTGAAATCAGAGAAAGGTTGAGACCTCCTAATAGCTCCAAAAAACAGAAGCTGCTATGAGTCTTGACCACATTTTCACAACTTTTATCTTCCAGATTATACAAAATTCTTTTAGTAAACTCCTTTATTCACCAAAGTTGGCTAGGGAAGATTTGCAACAAAAGTACCTGGATAAGAACCATTAGTTTAAAACCAGTAATGATAAATACAGCTACTATACAGTGGAGCTTTCACATTCTGTAAGCATACATCAGAATTCCATTTATACATCAGGACAAAAACATCGAGAATGACTTTAATGTGACTATTCCTTGAATGTTCAAAATAGAGGTGTCTTAATATATTTTATAAAATAAAATGAAAGAAGCACTTTTCAAAGTTATATTCTAGTGAACAATTAATGTGAGAATGTAGGAGTATTTAATTCAACCAAATTTATGCACACTAAAATAACACAGTTTCTGCATCAATATTATTTTAAAAAATTATGATACAAGCTGTAAGCTTAGTTTGTAAGCAAAAGGGGTATATTTAAACCTCTCCAATCAAGTAAGGATTAAAGTTTTGAAGCTAATGATGATGAAAGAGGCACAATAGGACGAAATGGCTTAGAATCTGTGTTCAGCCTGGAATAATAAATATAAACACTGGGAAACCTTATAAGCCCCAAAAAAGAACTATTAGCCCTAGAAATATTTGCCTTCTGATATAAGAACAAGGGCAGCTAAAAGAAAGATGAAGGTTTAAATTAACTAGTCAACTAGGACTCTCATTAATCTTCCTGCAAAAATGGATTATCCTTAAGGCCCTTTCCAGCACAGATGTCTATCTGACACCTAAACACATTTACCAACTGATTCATCAAAACCTTATATGGAGGTTCTTCTCTCAATTAACCAATGAAAAAACTAGTAGCCCCCAGAGAATAGAAAATGAATAGAAGTATGGGTCAGAGGATGATTCTTGAATGGGAAGAACACCTGACTTGTGTCAAGAGCCTAAATACCTAGTCAGGTCAGGTCTTTGGCTACTTAAAAGATATCTTATGTCCTGCTGTGGAGTATCAACCCTCCTTGTCTAAAGAAAAATGACTGGAAAACACAACCTTTATTGTTCCAGTTCATAGTTTTCTTTACTAACCATAAAGGAACTGCAAAGTAATGTAAAACAAAACCACCACAATAACTTCCCATGTTACTTTAAGAAAACTATGGCTCAGAGAGACTGGAGAATCTCGTTCAAGGTGACAGAAGTAGTGGCAGAGTGGGGATGTGTACTCTGGTCTCTTGATGCTCATTGCAGTTAGGTCCCATAACCCTAGGGGTTTAGGTCCCTTAAACCATAATAATTTTTTAGAAAGCTTAGAATCACACACATCATACAATTCCTGCACCTAAGCAATGTTCCAACGCTGTATAGTTATACTGAGAGGTTTCTGGGGAAAAAAATTAGAGAAAATACAATTCTTAAATTTATCAAAAAATTAAATTACTGAAATATAAAGACAAGAGTCACAAAAGAAACCAAAGGTAGATAGTAGTAGGAACACCATCCTGAGTTTTGGCTTCAAATAAAGGGAGTTCCCAGATAAATGTTGAGAGAGATCACTGGGAATGAGTTTTGAAACTTCCTATCTTTTTTGGTCCGGGAAATTTGCATGTGCAATTACTCCATTTACATGCCTAATTACCCCACAGGAAGGCACATGTGCCAACTGGCATTTGAAAATGTGTTAACTGCACACAGAGAAGGGTGGCCCTTTAAAATGGCCCTAGGAATCTAATCATTAGGAATGGGTCATGTGAGTCAGAGTGGGGAAAGAAAGATGATCCATTTGAATTGATCTGAGCATATCCAGTTTGGATGCACACAAGGAGAATTGATTGATGCCCAAGTAGATGATATACAAGGTTTCGAGGAAGTACTTTGGAAATTAGCAGAATCCACAGGGAAAGCATTTCAGGCATAATCGAACTGGATTAGCTGTGGAGTTTTCTGCAGATCCTAAGGAATTCATAAGCTATAGATTAAAATCATCAAACCACTCTATTCACAGAGCCAAGGAGGCTATTGTGTTAGTAAACATTTAGTTCTGTGTCCACAAATATATTCAGTCCTCTTCTTCCTCAAAAATAGGCTGAGTATATTCCATGGAGTTTGGATTGCATGTCTTTTTCTCTCTTGCATTTTGTAAACACAAATCTTTAGAGAAAACAAATCATAACTTTGAATGCCTGCTCTCCCAGAATTGTATAATTTCTTCCTGGTGGGAAAAAATGGGATAAAATTGCTTTTCTTGCTTCTCGAGCCATTTCTTCAGCTTGGGATAACCCAATTCAACAGTCTTCTCTCTCTGCCATGCAAAAATGAGGATTTGAAGATTCAGGCAGAACGAGGAACATCCCTTAGAAACATAACCATGATTGCAAATTGCTAGATCCTTAAGGATACAGGAAGGAGAGACTGGCTTGGGGCAAGAACTCCAAAAATGATCTGAGCTGGGGTCTAAACTACCTGACTGTAAGTACCTTACTGTAAACACCCTCACATCGCACTGTGGGGCATTTATATTGGGCTGAAAGTCATAACTCTGAAGCCTGTCTTTCCCTAAGCAAGGCATGGACATGCTGCATCCATTTTATCATTGAAAATGGAAAGGAAGAATCTGGGTGGTGTTTTAATACCCCTTGTCTTTGAAACCCCCCATTTGTATTGTGCTATGTAAATGTATTTTAGTGACTTTATGTAAATGCTTTCCGTAGTCTATCCTTCTAGCATGCCTTTTCAGATGAGAATTAAAAAGTACTTCACTGCTCAAATCATCAAATCTTATTCATCTTATTAGAGTAATTAAACATAGTGAACTGCCATACCATCAAAATGTTGTTGTTATCCCAATTTCAAATTCTGATAGATAAATGTAAAAAATTTTTTAAAAAGATTGAAAGCAAAGTTTATAATGTATCAACACTCCTTTTAATATTATTTTATAAGAGCACAATGGAATGATGGAAGCAACACTTTCTAAAAATGTGTAGATATAGAGTCTATAAAAATACAAATGGCAACAATGCTACTTCTTCCAATCCAGGCTCAACTCAACTGCAGTCCACACTTTTTACAGTTCATGGCTCACATGTGTCCACCTGAGAGGCACTTTCCTAACCACCATCTGGAAAGTCGCCACCCTGACCCTGCCCCCTCACTCACTATTACTACATCTAGTTTCATGGTTTTCCTAGCACTTTTCTGTCTCTAAAATTATCCTTAATTTTTATCTTTTTGTCTCTCTAACTGAAACCACTAAAAGGTAAGTTCCATGAGAATAAAAACAATGCCATTTTTTAATCTCTGATCCCCTCATCATCTAGAACAAAACCTCGAACATGGTATTCACTATATGACTATTTGTTAACTGACAACATTGAGCATCTATTAAATGACAGGTGGTTTTTAAAGCATTACCCCATTTAATCCTCAAGACAAACTTATGGGAAAATATTGTAAAAGGAGGCTGAGATTCTGAGAAGTTCAGTATCTTATCCATAATGGGCATAACTAGTAACTGGGGAATTGGGATTTTTTCCACACCTGTCCTACTACATGTTGTAGACTGTGTTTTAAACGTTGGCACAGTTGTAAGGGTGGCCCTAGGTAAATAATTTAATATGGACAAATATCAGGTTACTTAATCAAAATAGTAATATTAGACCAAATATTCTTTTAATGTCTCCATGTACTGTGGAAACCCATGACTGCATTATACCTATTTTCTCCTTGTTAATTATCATAAACATTTTACCTTTCCAAGCAGAAAACCTACTTATTTAAAGGGCAAATATAAGCTTGTATGTTTTGCAAAACGGATGAACTTAAAGAGTTGCAATATAACAATTACTCTACTCTTGTTAAAACTAACCCATGTGGAAGTCTTCCCCTGAACATAATGAAAATAAAAATGTATTTTGTCATTATAAGTAGAATAAGAAAAGGGTTGGGCTGATTCTGTGAGGCCCACCACCAAATTAAAAAAGAAAAACACTCCTACTAAAATTATTTGAATGTCAGACTCTCTTTTTATTTCTCCTCAGGTGATTTTTAATTAAAATCAAATGTCCTCTCATAAAGGCTGTATGATTTCTTCATTTTTGGGGCATGCCAATGATCAAAAAGATCATGCCAATGCTGTTTGATCTTTAAATGACTGTAGTTTTAAAGAATAACTAGACTTCAGATATAAAAGTCTTGATTCTTTTGAGAATTTTTTTTGAGAAAAGGAACTATGAAAATGTAAATCAGTTTTCCCTTTTTGGCTTTAGTTAAACTTGTGTGTGAAAGAAATCCACAAATAGTATAATTCATGATATTCTACAAAGTCTGGAACAAAGTTTTTAAAAGTAAATTAGGACCAATTATTGATTTTTAAAAAGCTCACTTTATCCAACAGTTTTCTCTCTCTTGCTCATTTCCTTACGTAAAAGAATTTAACCAAAGAAAACCAGCATTCTAATTCAATTTCTCCTCCAAAGTATGTAATTTTATTTTGTCATAATGGCTGCTTTTATTTCCAGGGTCAGATTTTATTTAAATTTCAGTCCATTAGGAACAAAAACTTGCCATTTTCTGATAAACAAAATCAGCAGGGGAGCCTCTTCAAACGAGAAATGTATTTCCATCGACCTTTGTTTTATTTGATCTAAATGACAGGTATACACCACTTTTCCTGTGTTTACTTTTAAAGATTCTGAAAAAAAGGGGGTGACATTTTTAACAACAAAACTAGCAATCACCCTAGTAGTCCTGTGACAGGCAGATGGAAGAAATGATAAAAAGATGTAATCCATTGCTTTAGACCACCAAAGAGGCCTAATATGAGTCATTAGCAGAAAACCGTTAATTTTCTTTTTTTCCTATTCTGACTGTTGTTTGTAGAAGTGCTCAACCTCTTAGGAATTGGGACATTTAACTGTTTCTTGGTATTTTGTAAGAGGAATGCCAAAGCATTAACAGAAGGGAATTAAGCAATAGGTCATTACGCAGTTTAAGAAATCTGAGTGATATAGGTAACATTTTAGAGCCGCTTAGGTTGAACTTGATAATAACTAATAAGAAAAATTAACATTTGTAAAACATTTTAGAGATCATAAGGGCTTTTACAAACAATATTTCATTTTCTGGACATCCTTACAAAAATCTGAGTCTCACAAAGTTGATCATCTTGAAAATAGAGAATAAGAGTCCAGGTCTCTGCCTCCAAATTCAAGAGCAGCTTTCTCCATGCAGACTAATAGAAAATATAATAGTATACCAGTCTATTATGAATGAAAGTTATCACTTTCCGCCAAGTTTTATCTGTAGAATCCCAGTTCTCTAGGATGATAAAAGATATTTCATTGAGAGAGGGAGAAAATAAAAGGATATCTACATTGAATATTTAATATGCTAATATGTATTGGTTAATTTCCAAGAGGTGCATTTAGCATACTTCTTCAACTTATGATCAAGGAAACTTTTACTCTAAGAACTAATATTAAAGAATATCACTGTGGTGAATGTTGTACAAAGACTCTTCTACTCTTGTGGACCAGTCTCTCTCTCTCTCTCTACCTGATTCCTCCGTTTCTCTCTTTCTATAGATAGCTATAGCTATGAAAATAGATATAGAATATAGTCACACATATATATTATATCTATATACATAAGTTATATCTATGTAGATATATACTTTGCATATGCATATATATTAAATGTATATATTGTAAGTATATATATATACACATATGTCTAGTTTTTTCCTTATTATGGAATATTGTAGATTTATTGTGGACCAGCTTTTTTGCAACCAACCTTGGATATTTTTTTTCCACCCTCCCCATCCCCTCCTGGGAGCTTCCCCTCCATCCCATCCTACGGGGATCCCTCTGGGACCCTCCCACGGGCAGCAACTTGGCCCAAAACCTTGGATATTTAAATGCTTCTCAATCACTCTGATATAACTGGTAATTATCAATATGCATCAAAACACTGTAAATGTGAGTTCTTTTCAAGTCAAGAAAATTGTGAGTTGAAAGAGTTCTTTGTATATTCTGAACACTAGACCTTTATTAGATATATGATTTGTAAATATTTTCTGCCATTCTGTGTATTGTATTTCACTTTCTTGATAATTTCCTTTAAAACACAGAAGATTTCACTTTTAATGAAGTCCCATTTATCTATTTTTCCTTCTGTTGCTCACGCCTTTGGTGTAATATCTAAGAAACCATTGCCTAACACAACTTACTGAAAGTGCTTCCCAATGTTTTCCTCCAGGAGATTTATAGTTTAGTTCTTATATTTAGGTCTTTGAACCAATTTAAATTAAATTTTGCATATGGTATGAGGGGTGGGCCACCTTCATTCTTTTGTATATGGACATCCAGTTTTCCCTGCAGCATTTGTTGAAGAGACTATTCTTTACCAATAGTGTGGTCTTAGCATCTTTGTTGAAAATCAACCGGCCTACCAAAAAGCACATGAAAAAATGTTCAATATTACTAGCTATTAGGGAAATGCAAATCAAAATGACAATGAGATATCATCTCAGACCGCATAGACTGGCCATTATAAAAAAAAACAAACAGAAAAAAAATAGTGCTGGAGTGTATGTGAAGAAATAGGAACACTCTTTCACTGTTGGTGGGACTGTAAAATGATGCGACGTCTGTGGAAGACAATTTGGTGGTTCCTCAGGAAGCTAAATATAGAACTGCCATATGATCCAGCAATTCTTTTACTAAGAATATATCCAGAAGAACTGACATTTGAACAGACATTCACACACCAAAATTCACAGCGGTATTATTCACAATTGCCAAAGGATGGAAAAAATTCAAATGTCCATCAACTGATGAATGGATAAACAAAATGCAGTATATATATATATGTATATATACATATATATATACATATATATATATGATGGAATACTATGCTGCTGTAAGAAGAAATGAAATTGGGACAACACGGATGATAACGTGGATGAACCTTGAAGACATTATGCTAAGTGAAATAAGCCAGATGCAAAAAGACAAATATTTCATGGTCTCACTAATATGAACTAAATATGAAGAATAAATGCATAGAGTTAAAACCTTGAGTATAGGTTATCAGGAGATAGGAGGAGGGCTGAGAAGGACTACTGATGTTTAATGTATATAGAAATTTAAATCAACTTGACAATAAGAATGCAGAAATGGAAAGAGTTGATGTTAACACATTATAGTGAGCAGAACTAACACAGTTGATTTATAAATGGGATTATGGGGGGTAGCTAAGGATGTAAATGTCAATTGAAAGAAAGCTAGAGAATAATCTAGGGACTGAATAACATAGTGAATAGAGATGGATGAGAATAGTGGTTAATAGCACAAATATAAGAATGTCCTTCTATGAACTAGAACAAATGTACATCACTATTGCAGGGTGGTAAGAATGTGGAAAAGCATGAGAAAAATACAACTAATGTAACCTATGTACTATGTAACTATAGTTAACAGCAATACTGTAATGTTCTTGCATCAATGCCAAAGATGTACTGTGTTAAAAATAGGGGGAAAAATATACAAAATGTATAAACCATAATTAATGGTAATAGTCTGATGACATTATCTCATAATCTGCAACAAATGTTCAAAAACAATGTAGTGTGTTGGTGGAGGGGTGTTACATGGAAATTCCACACATGTACATGATTGTTTTCTAAGTTCACAACTTCTCTAATAAAAATATATTTTAAAAAGTCAATAGGCCACAGATGAAAGAGTTAATTTCTGAAACCTCAATTCAACTCCACTAGTCTAGATGCCTGCCTCGTTACATTGCCATACTGTTTATGTCAGCTTTGTAGGAAGTTTTAAAATTGGAAGTGTGAGCTCTCCAATGTAGGTCTTCTTTCTCAAGGGGTGATTCAGGGTCCCTAACCCTTCCATATAAATTTGATGGTTGGCCTTTCCATTTCTGCAAATAAGGCTGTTGAAATTTTCATTGGATTTACATTGAATCTGTAAATTGCTTTAGAAAGAGTTAACAACTTAATAATATTTAGTTCTCCAATTCATGAACACAGAATGTCTTTCCATTTATTTAGGTCTTTGATTTCTTTCAGCAATGTCTTGTATTTTTCCTTGTATAGGGCTTTAATATCTTTGGTTAAACTTATTCCTAGATATTTGATTCTTTTAGTTGCCATTATAAATGGATTTTTTTTTCTTGATTTCTTCTAGATTGCTCATTACTGCTGTATAGAAACACTACTGAATTGGGGATATTAGTGAACTACTTTGCTATATTTGTTTATTCATTCTAGTAGCTTTGTGGGGGATTTTCTAATACAGGATAATGTCATCTGTGCATATAGATGACTTTACATCTTCCATTCCAATTTTGATGTCTTTTTATTTAATTTACATGCCTAATTTCTCAGGCAAGAACTTCCAGTACAATGTTGAATAACTGGTGACAGTGGGCATCCTTGTCTTGTTCCTGATCTTAGAGGGAGAGCTTTAAGTGCTTCATCATTCCATATGATGTTAGTTTCTTGCAACAGAAAAGGGATAAAATGAAAGCTTTGTAAAGTACAAAAACTTACATAATTTACAATTTTCATATTCAGAGTTATCTTCTCATCCAAGGGATTTCTGAAAATATTTCCCTCTGCAACTAACATTTGATATCTATTACCTTTCTCACCATACATACAGATAAAACTTTAACTATGAAGAGAGGTAAAAGTAATGATTTAGTGAGAGGTCTGAACAAAAATTCTGATCTTTTCTTTTGGTTCCATAATGCTCATATTCTGTATTAAAATTCAATTTAATATTTAATAAAAAGTCAGGTCATTAAAACTCTTGAGCATTGAAATTCATGGTTTTGAAACATACTGTGTAAAGCAACTTGTTGGAAAAATAAACTTTTTCTTAAAAGTTTTTAATATATTACAAACATGAAAGAAGCTATCCTTAAAATATAGGCTGAAAATACTTTAGAATGTATCATGAAGTACCTAGTCAAACTCATGGATGATCATTTCACAACAGTGAAGAAATTCTGAACCAGGTAAAATATTATGCCCCTACCCATTATGTACATTTGCCAATGTCTAGGGACATTTTCAGTTACTGTAATCTAGTGGGTAGTGGTTAGGGATGTTTTACATATCCTGTAATACATAGGACAGCCTCCACAACAACAACAAAAAATAATTTAGATCAAAATGTCACTGAATACAGAGGCTGAGAAACCCTGCCCTAGAAAAAGACTAAATTTAGACTAACTTGTATATTTATTTTTATACAACCTTTTCTACAAAGAGACTAAGGTAGCTGGGGTAGGGGGAATGCATCAATTAAATAGAACATACATTTATTAATACATCACAGCCAAAATGAAATATCAATGTGAACTGAATATCAAAACCAGGAGAAAGTAAGAGTGAAGTTCAGTAGAATATGGCCTAAAAATGGGAAGCAACAGTGAGCTCTTGCTTACCCTAAACAACTGTCAAAATATCTTTATTCTTTGGGCTAACGTTAAGGCAGGGAGGACTGTCTTAATGCACATAGCCATCAGAGTCCGTTATCTTTAAGTCAAAGTTATAACTTAAACCAGGGGCTCTTAACCAGGGGTCCATGGACTCAAAGATTTCATGGGGCCTGTGGGCTTGAATTGAAAAAAAGTCAACATATTATCTTTATTTTCTCTGACCTCTAACTGAAATCTGGCATTTCTTTCCCTTATGAATGCATGCAATAAATAAATTAAAGTATTATTCATTTCACTGACTGGCAAAGTGGTCGTGGAACAAAAACGGTTAAGAACCTCTGAAACTTTAACCAATAGCAAAACTGTACCTCCTCAATCTATGGAGCCCGCATAGTGCATCCTTAAGCTTTCCCTCTTTAAAAAGGGAAATGCCTTCCATCCTTGCTCCATTCTTGCTGTGCTTATTTTACTGCCATTCGCACTTTAGGATTTTGAATGCAATATGATACATTTCTTTTTAAAATGCTTTGAGTTTGCTTTTCAATTTAATGATTTGTTACATTATTTACAGGCTAATTTAGTGAACCTACATAAGATTAATTGCATGGTCTTTTAGGGCACATGAAAAATCATTAAAAAGTGATAAAACCAGGCAACTGAAAAACAAGCAGCTTGTGACATATGAATGGAATCTCTAGTAACATTTATTAATGCATGTTTTGGTGAAATTTGTTGCAAGACCTATAGCAGTACTAACTCAGAATTGAACACAAGGCTGTACAATATTTGAAAATAAGATATCTGGATAAGTCAATAAACCAGAACAAAGTAATAAGTTTATTTTTATAAATAAATAGAAACTCTGACATACAAATTTTTAAAAAAATACTAGTCTTTAGTGTCATATTTCTCTTAAAATAATTGACAAAACTATCCTAGGGGAGCTTAATTATTTTTCAAATTGAAAATAACAAATTTTTAACAACTGCACTTTTTATCCAACTTGTGTTTCAATATCTACATCAGGATCATGTCAATACAGGTGAAGGGTGTTTGTGAGAAGGACTCTAAAAGAACAACTTTAGGAAAAAATAAAAATGGTAGTACTAGGCAGATAGAGATGGCTGGCACCCTAATTTGAGATCTGTTAGCACTAAGTGTTATGAAAGATAGCTTAAACTTATATTGGAATAAGACATGAAGTTAACTAGATAAAACTCAACCATAAGACAGAATTGGATAAGTGCTCTAGGAAAGGGCAAAACAAAATGCTATGCAAATATGGAAGAGGGAGAAATCACTGGACCTCCAGATAAGAAGAAAGCCAATCAGTTTTCTGGACTAAGACTTGAAGGTTTGGTAATAGTATGACTGCTGCAAATGCAGAAGAAGTCAGTAACAGAAAGAGGGAAAATTACCCATTGTTTATATGAAATTCAAATTTAATTGGGTGGACTGTATTTCTTCAGAAAAAGATAGAAGAGAATGAGAAAATAAAGAAGTAAGAAATCAACATTCTTGTTCTGGAGAAAGTGAGTAACTGGATTTGATTGGAGCAATAGTTCTCAAACCTGGCTAAATGTAAGAATCTCATGAAAATATTTTAAAAGTACAGATGGAAAGTTCAACCCCATAGGTTCTAATTCACTTGATCTAGGATGGGGCCCACCAACTACTGATATTTTTTAATCTTCCCACCCTCATAAATAAGCT
>JAQZBX010009101.1:0-46776 GCA_029593785.1 Cabassous unicinctus
AGAGAACTCCAGAAGCCTGAACCCTGGGCAAATGTCAGCAGCTGTCTTGCTCCAACACATGACAATGGACTTTGGTGAGGGAAGAAACTTATGGCTTATGGCCTGGTAACTGTGGACTTCTACCCGAAATAAATACCCTTTATAAAGACCAACCTATTTTTGGTATTTCACATTAGCACCCCTTTGGCTGACTAATACACCCCCTATACAAGAATCAACTCAAAATGGATCAAAGATCTAAATATAAAAGCCAGGACCATAAAACTACTGGAAGAAAATGTAGGGAACCATCTTCAAGACCTTGTAGTAGGTGGTGGTTTCTTGGACCTTACACCCAAAGCACGTGCAACAAAAGAAAAAATAGATAAACGGGACCTCCTCAAAATTAAACACTTTTGTACCTCACAGGACTTTGTCAAAATGGTGAAAAGACAGCCAACTCAATGGGAAAAAATATTTGGAAATCACATATCTGATAAGGGTTTAATATCCTGGGTATATAAAGAGATGTTACAACTCAACAACCAAAAGACAAATGACCCAATTAAAATATGGGCAAAAGACTTGAATAGACATTTCTCCAAAGAAGAAATACAAATGGCAAAAAAACACGTGAAGAAATACTCAACATCACTCATGATTAGGGAAATGCAAATCAAAACTACAATGAGATATCATTTCACACTTATCAGAATGGCCAGTATTAAAAAGACAGAGAACTACAAGTGTTGGAGAGGATGTGGAGAGATAGGAACACTTATTCAGTCTTGGTGGGAATGCAGAATGGTACAGCCACTGTGGAGGACTGTTTGGCAGTTCCTAAAGAAGTTGAATATAGACTTGCCACGTGACCCTGCAATACCACTACTGGGTATATACCCAGAATATCTGAGAGCAGTGACACGAACAGACATCTGCACACCGATGTTCATAGCAACATTATTCACCATTGCCAAAAGTTGAAAACAACCCAGGTGTCCATCAACAGACGAATGGATAAACAAAGTGTGGTCTATTCACACAAGGGAATATTATGCAGCTGTAAGAAGAAATGAAGTCGTAAAGCATATGACAACATGGCTGAACCTGGAGGACGTTATGTTGAGCGAAGCAAGCCAGACACAAAAGGACAAATACTGTATGAATGCATTACTATGAACCAAATATATTGTGTAACACATTGTTTGACTCAGAAAAAAATTGATATGTATCCAGTACATTTGAGAAATGTATATATTTATTTATCTGTGTTTACTTTTTAGTTTTTAATTGTTTATATTTTCAATTATTTAGTGTACAAAATAAAGAAAAAAAAAGCAAAATCAGTGGAACTTGGTGACTTATGGGTGTGGAGGCTGAAAAAACTTTGAACTTTCACTCTTTGGTTTATGGCTTGAATGGCAGAGTAGATGACAATGTCTTTAGCTGATATGAAATATATGGTAACGGCAGTCAGTTTAGGGAAGGAGAAGAGGGAAGGGGCAGGGTGATCACTTCAGCTTTTGATTGGTTGGATTTCTAATTGTGAGAAGTCTAAAGTGTGTATCCATATTCAGGAGGAGGTATGAGTGTAGGGATGCTCAAAGCAGGGGCCAGAATGCTAGATATAGATGCACAGGGATCATCAGCAGTACCTAAGAGTATAGAAAATGAGAAGCACTCCAGGAAACCCTAAGGTTTCGGGGCTGGTAGGATGAGCCCAATAAAGAAAGAAAATGGAGAGAGGAAGGAATGAGAGCAGAGAGCTGCTGTGTCAGAGAAGATGAGGGAATAGAGTTTCCAGGAAGAGCGAAAGGTCAACTGCATCACCTGCAGTCAACAGGCTCAGTAAGAAAAGAACTAAAATTGGACTGAACACTTCTCAGGTGAGTGGTGACTGTTGCCAGGGTGGCCTTAGGGGAGTGGATGGAGCAGAAGACTGGTTTTTATGTGTTAAGCCGTTCATGATAAGAAGGGCGTGGAAACAGTGAGCCTGCACCTCCCTTCAGGAACCTTGGCTGAGAAGGGTGGGAGATAGATGGGGCAGTGACCACTGTGGCAGTGGAGGTTAAGGGATGATTTTTTTGTAGGAAGATGTTTTTAGTGATTCATACTTTTTCTAAGTGATTAGAATCAGGAATTCTATTAGGCTTGATGTATTTCATTAAAAATATCAAAATGGGGAGGGGAAAGGGATGGGGAGTTAATGCTTAATTGGTATAGAATTTCCGTTGCGGGTGATGGAAAAGTTTTGGTAATGGATGATGGTGATCATAGCACAACACTGTGAATGTACTTAACAGCAGTGAATTATATATCTGAATGTGGTTAAAAGGGGAAATTTTAGATTGTATATAGTTTACTAAAATAAAATCTTTTAAAAAGTAGAAATCTTCTATGTTTTTCTATATTCAGTTGAGCCTTTGTTCCGTGTTACTCCCCATCATCCTTCCCATTCCTTCCCTAGCAATAAACACATACACACACAAAGCAGATATACTTACTCTATTATAATGACCCACACTGACCTATTTTTTTTTTTAAATCCTACTTGGACTGCACCAGGGATTGTGGCTAAGGCACCACAACTAACCCTGGAGGGAAAGATCAGACGAGCTCTGAAGGAAGGGCCCAGTCGAATAGGCATTTAGTCAGGCAGTATAAAATAAACCCTTCCGCGGGCGACATTTAGGAAAGAATGAAGTTTTAAAAAGATAAAATCAATAATAATATTTATTTTATGTCTTGCACAGGTGGCAACACAGAACAGTGAAGGCAGGTGCGGTTAGCATGATGTCAATCCAACGAGCGAGAGAGGTCCCAGCACAACCGCGGGAACCCATGTGCCAGCCATAGTCCTGTCACCATCTGGGTAGGGGCTCTGCCTCTTGGATTTTAATCTCTGTGGAAAGTGCAGGCTTCCAGGAGTTCTGTGGGACAAAACAGACAGGTAGGACATTCAAGCTCTACCTATAGTTAGTACCCGTTCAATGGACAAATGCACGTAGACACGTTTCCCTGCTCTCCTGATTGGCTTGCTGTGCCAGTCTCTCGGTATCCTTCTCCTGTATCTACCCCAAGGAAGATAGCAGGATTCCCCTACCCTTTACCATCCCCTGCCTCGTTTCTTATTGGTAGGGCTCACATGCCTGAATTCATGTGGCTTGAAGTAGCTCAAGAGGCTATCCCCTCTGACCTTCCAGGCAGGGGAGGAACTAACACAGCAAGATGCACTAAGCACCTAGAATATGCCGTTCTCTGTGCTAGGGGTGGTGATGGAGTGGAGAACAGTGCCGCAGCCAGGCTTTCTCCACTCATGGAGGATAGAGGCCAGGGAAGGATAACCTGGGTGCTCACTAGCACATCAGAAGTATCTGAGGAAGCTGTTAAAACGTAGATACCCTGGTTGTGGCAGATCTCCAGGGGTCACTTATAAGCATACTAAAGGTGAAGAAATACTAACTGCCCTAAAATCACACATTATTCTCCCACATCTTCCAGATGATTCTGAGTGATTAAATTAGGTCCAATGTAGTTCCACTGCAAAAGGTGTGCTTTATTTTAATTCTCAGAAAATTTGTGTTGCAGATAAGTGGTACATATGACATCTCTGTATTTATCAGAACTTGTCATTGCTCAAGCTCTCTAGAGCAGCCCTGTCTAAAAGAACTCTGCGATGATGGAAATGTTCTCTTTGCTGACCAATAGAGAACCACACGTGGTTACTGAGCACTTGAAATGTGGCCAGTGCAACTGAGAA
This sequence comes from Cabassous unicinctus, assembly GCA_029593785.1. Taxonomy (NCBI): domain Eukaryota; kingdom Metazoa; phylum Chordata; class Mammalia; order Cingulata; family Chlamyphoridae; genus Cabassous; species Cabassous unicinctus. Next base: position 3,740 of record JAQZBX010009101.1, read on the forward strand.
GCTGAATTTTAATTAATTTAAATTGAAATGGCCACATGTGGCTATTGGCTCTCCTACTGGACTGCGCAGCTCTAGAAAAGGAATTTACTGCAGAGAAGTGAGCATGTGCACATAACCTCTTCCTTTTCTTAGTAATTAGATGAAATTCTGCATCTTATCCAGTAAGTTCAGCACCCTAGGACCTTGAGCTTGTACCACCCTCACTATCTGCCCCAGTGAGCCAGCCTTTCATGACACGCTGGGATTATGTTGTTCTCTTCTCCTTCAACTTGTCCACATGATCTCCTGGGGCCACAGTTTTGCACCCATCATCCCAAAGCCCAGCATGATGTTTGGTTTGCAGCTTCCCCCAGGCCATTCCTCCTACTTACGAGAGGTTGAACATCGTTTCAGGTTAGAGAGCGCCGCAACATACTCCGCCCCTAAGTACTGTTCAAATGTTGTTTTGTCCGGAATCTTGGCCAAACATTCTGTGTCATCCCTGAAAAGCAGGTCCTTGGTTTCTGACTGGAACAGGCAAAACTTGCCCTGGCACTGAGAATCAGTTTTTCCAAATTCAGCCTGTCAAAGGGACAGAGAGGGCATGAGGAACTGTGGCAGTGAGCTGCTGGGAGCACATGGGTCCAGAGGAAAGGGAAGCCTTCCAGGGATCTTTCCACCTCCCTCGTCTGGCATTTACCCACTTTGGGGGCTCAGCTCTCTCTTCCCACTTCATTGCATGTCCCTTGGGTATTGCTTATAGGTACTGAGAGGACAGTAACAGATCCCTCCAAATGTTATTGTCAAAGAATATAGTAAATGTCAACCCTTCAAGTTTGACTGCATGTTTGTATTCTATCTGGACAAGCTGCTTAACTTCCCCAGAGCGCCTAAGAGTGCAAATTAAATGATGAAGGCAGAAAGTTTAGCATTCCATTTGACACCTAGGAAATGTTCAGTAAATGCTAATTTTTGTTATCATTTGCCCTAAGAGAACTCCTGAAGATATGCTACCTCAAGTAAGAAAAAAAAAAGAGCAAAACCAAAAAAAAAAAAAAAAAATCACAATAATGGCAGACTGAACAGGCAATGAGCTGTCCCTAGGATCTGAGTACTCAGGCGGCCCCTCTCTGCCCAGCCCTGGGCAGTCATATCCCCCAGAGGGCACGCTCTCTGAGTGTAGGGGTCCTACGCTTCTCTGGAGATTGAGAACAGGGCTGCCTTAGCAACAGAAACAAATTCCACTCCTCGCGACTTCTGTGAAGGAATGCTGGGAAACAGGAGCCCATGCTATTCTTCGTTTTCAGAAAGGACACAGGTGGGGCAAATGAGGGTAGCACTGAGCAATGTCAGGGCAGAGCGGGAAAGTAGATTCTTGGTCCCGAGGGCACGTGGATCAGATGGATGACTTATCTCCAATGACCAGGAGAGACTTGGAGCCAGCAGTGGGAGACCCAGATTCATAATAATACAGCTGACATGTCTGGGGCACTTGCTATACACCAGGCATTTTCCTCTTCCCTCTGGGTACGTTACCTCAGTTAATGCTCACAACTAACTTTATAAATGAGGAAATTGAGCAAAGAAACAGCTAGGAAGCTGCAGAGCTGAAATCTGAACCTAGATGTTCTGGCCCAAGGTCCGCAGTTTCCCAAATCTAGTTTCCAGAAAGAGAATTCTGGAGTCTGAGCTGGCATATAGCTGTGACCTTTCCCAAAACCCCACACTCACTGGTAAGAAAGGGTTGAGGCACTGCCTAGTTTTTACCTGTTGATTCATCAACACCTGCTGAACACAAGCTGCCTTGTCTTGCCGTGAAACCACAGCGTGATTTGGGGCTTTGGCCAGGTGGCAGTTCTCAGCCTCAGTCACAGACTTCCGGGAGCCATCAAGGCACAGCAACTCAAAGTTTTCCTGCTTCAAAGACTTAGCCCAGTCATCAGAGTTCTTTCCTGGGAGAGAAAGAAGGTGATCAGCTATAGCTCTCCAGCTTTTGTCAAGGCAGCCTCACCAGAGGGATGTGACTGACCCACTGGCCAGTAGAAGCGCGCACGTTGATGAGGACAACTACATGGTCGGTGACATTCAACTCGCATTTACCAGGACAACTCGTGACCACTCCCTTCCACCCTTCACCCAGCTAGGTGAGAGTGACTGCATTTGGTGGATCTTGTTCAAGGAGATATCCTCTTCTACTGAATTCTAAAGCATCTTGTACTTGTTGCTGTAGCATAAGAAGGACGTGCCGCTCTAAGCCAGGCTTACAGATCTCTATGCCATGTCATCTGACACTACCAAACAAATGCACTTTCCTCCAGATGTCTCCCAGAATCTGCACCAGTGTTTTAAATCTGACACCCACTTACCAGCTCTAAGTGAAAACGTGTGCATGCCTTTGTCCTTACAGGTTCCTATCCTGCCCTCAGCACCCTGTTCCATTTTTATCTTTATCTTTCTGGGAAAAAAAAAAACTCACCCATTCTCAGGGTTTCAGCTACTTCCCCCTGAGGTATTTCTCAAATATATTTTCCCAGCTTCTACTTCCCTACCAAAATGCAGGAATGCAATATTGTATTCACATTTAGTTAAAGTACTACATGAGTCCACACTTGTAAAACTTTAAATATATTTGTACATAAAATAAACGTAGCTCCTTTTCTATGTTCCCTAAGTCCCACTCTGTTCTGTAGCGTAAATCATGTCACCTTTGCGTGTTTGCTCCTGGGCGTGGTTATATGCATTTACCCACATAAGTGTTTCACTGAATGTTTATAATTCAACTTAGTTTTGGTCCTTGACAAATGTAAAATTCCATAACTTTTTTTACTCAGCTACCAACACAGCTTAGAGATCCTTCTATATGGCCAAAATATAGAGGTAACAGTATTTATTGAAACCGTTCCTCCCTTGATGGGCATTTAGATAAGTGTGATATCTTCGATCATCTTCTAACAGTTCTCCTTCCCCTTCTTACCCAGTCCCTCAAGCTCAACACCTTCCAGACAAATACATCATCTTTCTTTTCGAACCATTCTGTTTTACTTAGTAATTTAAGCATTTGCTGAACAAAATTGTGTTCTCGGACCACTGCAAGGCACAATCTTATTGGAGGAAGCAAAGAACACACATTCCAAAAGCAAATATTCAGGGCACGGATAATAGCATTTTCTATTTTGTAAAACACACTCTGAATGCTGTGTGAGCTCAGAACCAGGGAAGTGACATCAGATGAAATGGGGGAGGCAGCTGGAGCAGGCACAGTTTTAGATGTGTCTACTAATATGTGTAGGGTTGAGAGGGGGAGAAAGGGATGGTCTCCAGGGGACGGGGGCAGGGCATTGGCAAGACTCAGGGACAGGCCCTTGCCTGGTGTTTCTAATGGGTGAGGGGAGAGCAAAGTCACGGGCAGGGTGCTGAACAGGTGAGTCATGCCCAGCACCGAAGGCCTTGAGACCCCACAGGGGCATGAGGGGCTTAGGCAAGAGGATCAAATGGGTCTTTGGCAGAATAATAATGGAAATCAGTGTTGATGTAGGAGCCAGGGCCTGAAATTAGACAACTGAGAAAACTGAGATGGGAAGTAAGTCAGTCTGGGCTAGGAGTGTAGCAGTGGGAATCTAGAACAGCATAGTAGAAAAACTTTTTTTTCCAATAAAAGTAATGCATGTTTACTCTGGCGAATTTGTAAAATACTGAACAGTAGAAGGATGAAAATTTTGAAATACTTATAATCCCAAAACATCGTCAGCACTGGTGCATTTCTTCCATTCTTTTCTCTGCATACTCATACACAATTTGAGATCATATGGCACACATGATGTTATATCCTACATTATAACTTACCACAAGCATATTACAAAGACAAACGTTGAAGAAATAAAATAAAGCCCTAACAGACTGATCTGGGCCTGACCAGCAGGGAGTATTAATACAATCTTCAGTAAGGACAGAGGCCTTGCAGAGAGGAGTGGATTTTGAGAGAAAGATAAGACTGGATTTGTACAAGTTGAGTTTGCGATGCTAATGTATTTTGTACATAAAAATGACTACATGCCACATGGAGATACTGAAGTGGAATTTAGATGAAAGGTCAAGGCTCCCCTCCAAATTCCATTGAGGTAAGGGTTCTGTAGTCATTTTAAAGACTGAGAGTAAGGCTAAGAGAAGGAAGCCCTACTCAAAAGGTATAAAAAGAAACCGAGGTGGTGACAAAGAACCAGGTTTAAGGGAGAACACTTAGGTAGCAGGAAAAAGGAAAGCCCTTGAAGGAAAAGCAAAAATAACAGGAAGAAGTGAGAAAAATTAAGCAACCCAATCTTCCTTTCCTCAAATGAATATTTATTTAGCTACTGCTGTGTGCCACGTCCTATATCAGGTTCTGGGAATATAAGAAAGGGAAAGTGCTCAAAGGTTTCTGTGGCCACCATTTATTATAGAATATGGTGAATTCAACAATAATAGCAGTATGTACAGAGAATACCTGTGCAACATCTGGGAAGACTTCTGGGAGGAGATGGTGCCACGCTAGTTCATTCTAGAGGATTTTCCCATGAAAGAGTGAGGTTGTCAAGGCACATGGGAGACAGCAGGAAGCAAATAAACTGTCTGGACGATAGTGGGTTCTACAAGGAGTCATGATACTGAAGGGTTGATGTGGAAGCTCGTTATTACCAATGTTGTTGATTTATTTTTTGATCTCATGACTGTCCAGCTTCCACCCACTAGCTCTAGCACCCATTGATGATTCCTGAGTGATCAATTATTACAGTGTGGGTTTCCAAATGATGGTCTTCAAACTTTGTTATTCCTTCTACATTTATTAGTTTGCTTTCCACTCTAAGGAAGAGCTTTCCCTTTTCCCTCATTCCAGGGCTGGATTCAGCTATTTCTCCAAGGAACTCTGGTTCCTTTAGTGGGGAAAGGAATTTAGGACACAAGATCTGGGGTCTAGCTGTGTTCACGCCTACAGGTGTGCCATTGTCTCTAGGCTGTCTTAGTGAACAGAGCCAGGAAATAATATGTTTATGTACACAACATTTGAATATAAACTGTGGACTTAATGAGTATTAAATCCATGTTTATGTAAAATTCCCCAACTCTTGGTGACCATGCTCTGGGGATGTAAGAGAATGTCCTCATTCCTAGGAAATATGCACTGAAGTATTTCAGGGGAAAGGGACACACTGTCTGCACCTGTGGGAGTATGTGCTGTGGGAGGGAATGTGTGTAGGAGAGAATTCAGGGTTACTGGGAGCCCCACAGTCCCAACCACTCAGCCTAGCCAAGTGAAAACCTCACTTGTCTTTGAATCCAACAGATTAAGGACTAAGGATGTGGACCCTGACAGAATTCATAATGCATCCCCAAATGCACCAAGTCAGGTAATTCCAAGCTAATGACTATCCAAATGTTAGGAGGGAAGAGGAGCATATGCACATACCTTCAGTGTTCTGCAGGGGCGTCTGGTCCTTCATAAAGCCCACATCTCCCTTCTCAACCAGACACCTGCAGAGTTCCCAAGAGGGGGAGAGAGAAGAGAGGAAGTCAGATGACATCTCCATTGCTCAGGAGGACTGCTGCTTGAAATCAGCAACTGTAACTTCCATTGTATCATTAAACAAAGGCAGGAAAATAGTAAAGGCAAAGGAAAGGTTCCTATTTGCTTTGTAGTTACAGAATCTCAGCTCAATGTATGAAATTCTCAACTCTGGCAGAGTTTCTACAACAGAGATACATCACTGAACTAGCATCAACACAGAGAGTAGACCAACTCCCCAGGAAGACGATGCCTCATCCAAGCACGTGCAATGCAAGTGAAAAACTCTATTCCTTTAAATTCTTATAAGATGGATATGTCTGTGCAACATTCATGAGAAACTGAAACTCCATCACAAATTTCAATTTGCAACGTCTTTGATCCCTTTGAAAAAGAATTTTGAACATTTGTGGAGCCTTCATGTTCAGAGAGATGCAGAGAGTATGGCAAAACCTGGTGTAAGTAAAGGCATATTCCACACAACTCTGGTGGTAAGTAGGGGTTGAGAACATGGCTCAGAGCACTACAAGTCCCCAACAAACTTTCTGAATAAAGAAATAAAATAAACTCTGTTTGGTATGGTTTAATATTAATTATTACTGTATTCCAATCCTTTAAAAATACATATGTGCCAGGTTGAGTCTTTTGTGGACCCCAGAAAATTATGTGCTTGAGCTAGTCCATTCCTGGGGGTGTAAAACCTATTAGGTGGGGCCTTTTGATTAGATTCGGTAAAGGAAACTTCCATTTGATTAGATCACTTCAGTACGGCGTGACCCAGGGTGGGTCCTAATCCTCTTACTGGAGTCCTTTATAAACGGAGGAATAAAAAGCCACAGACACAGAAAGAAGTCTGCAGAGACAGAGAGAAGCCTCCAGAAGTTGATGAACCCAAGAGACAGAAAAGCCACAGACAGAACAGCCCAAAGCTGAAAGCAACAAGGCCCGGAGGAGATGGGGAGATGATTGGACACCCCATGTGTCTGATCGCTCACAGCTGTACCTCGACAAGAAAAAGTATTGCCTGATGAAGCCCTGATTTGGACATTTTCCCAGCTTCAGAACTGTAAGCCTTTAAATTCATAAAGCCCCATTATAAAAGCCAACCTATTTCTGGGATATTGCATTGGCAGCCTTTAGCAAACTAAAACAGCATACCCCAGAGATGATAAACTTTGACTATACTTATGATGGTTCATTTCATGCATCAACCTGCCTAGGTTATGGTGTCCAGTTGTTTGGTCAATCATGACCTAGAAGTTGCTGCAGAGGAATTTCATAGATGTGATTAGCATCTGCAATCAGCTGACTTTAAGTAAAGAAATTACCCTCGATGATGTGGCTGGGCCTCATCCAATCAATCAGAGGCCTTAAGAGTAACGAACTGACAGTTCCAAGAGGAAGAAGAAATTCTGCCTCAAGACTACGCCCTCTACTCCGAGTTTCCTGCCTGCTGCCACCCCCCGTCACTTGGACTTCAAACTGAAGACTTCTACATCCCCTCTTACTGGAATTTCCAGCCTATGGACTGTCCTGTGGAATTTGGACTTGAAAACCCCCACAGTTGCATGAGCAAATTCCTTAAAATAAATCTCTTATTACTAGATACATGTATCCTGCTGATTCTATTTCTCTGGAGAAAGTGTAAGTCTTAATACAGTACTTAAACATCTGGCATGTCTTCCTGCACCTTCCAGCTGGATCAGATTCTCTTGTACATCAGGCTTAATCCTGCTCTTGGTCTGTTTAAACCCCTTCTCAAGGAAAAGAAATTGCCTCTTCCTGAAGTCATTCAAAAGTTTTGAGAATAGCTAGATGAGAATGCTGGGTGTCTGTGGTACCATATACTGATTTCCTTTTATTTACCTTTGAGTTGGGAGTCTATGTGTCGATTTGATATGTTTTACTTCATAGCTAAGTTTTAAAAGACATTATTAGAAAGAGAAGACTTTAAACATATTTATATAAGAAAAGTTTGGAATCTTTTATCTTGACCTATAATTCTCAGATGAATGTAACCACCAGAAAAAGACAATGTAAAGGAACGAAGTGGTGGTGCATTTTATGCCCCCTCAAACACTTAAAGTGCTGTGACAGCAACGTTCTCTACTTTGTAAAACTGGACACTTATGGGTTGTGATTTGTACTTACTCCATCTCACAAGGTGGTTCAAACTGGAGGATGACAATAACCTTTGTTTTTCAATTCCCTACTGGGAAGTTCAGTGACAGTACTGTTATCATTCTGCAGTTCACGGAATCGTGAACTACCAAGTAACAGAAGGCTTGAATCAGAAAGGATGGTTAAGAAATAATAAGAAAGTAAGGTACAGCTGTCTCTATGATGATGAAAAACACTCCATAAAATAGAATGATGGTTAGGAATTTATAAAAATCAGTACTTCTCTGAATTTCCAGACGAGTAAGGCTCAAAGTCATCCAGAGGTACATGGAAGAGCTTGAGCCAGACTCGCGATGCCAGTGTTTATACAAATATTTTAGGGTTTCTTAACCTTGGCATAGTGATACATTTGGCTGGACAATTCTCTGTTGTGGGAATACTGTCCTGCGCATCGTAGGATGTTTTGCAGCCTCTTTCCAGTGCCAGAAGCACTTCCCTCTCAGTTGTGACATCACAGTGTCTCCAGATATTGCCAAGTGTCCCCTGGGGGTTAAATCACCCCCCGTTGAGAACCTCTGAACTGTGACAGCAGACTGGATGCCCTTTCACTCATGGCTTTGTCTGTGGTTGCTAAATCTGTCCTCTAACACGTGCAGCTCGAATGGGCTTAGGACCATAAGAATCTCAGCCTCAGTTCCTAAAAAGGAATCTGATCGAGATGGGGTCTATTATTATTAACGTCAGGGATAAAGACTCACCTGAAAGCCCCAGTGTAGCCATAGTATCTTTCATTGCTGTTGGCAGCACACAAGTTTTCTGGATCTGGAGAACCTCTTTTGCCATAACACAGAGCACAGAGATTGGATGCTGGATCAGACCCGGGGGCGCAGCTTTCACTGAAAAATTTATCTGCGCAGAAGGACAACAGGAAGTCAGCTCTTCATAACGGACCCCATATGGGTGCCCTTCATCTAACATGTACCCGAGCCCTATGGCCTAGGAGAAGTAGAGCATGCCTATCCATTCGGGATGGCCAGGCTATAAGAGAAAACTGACTGAGGCTGGGAAAAGAGGAGGTGAGCAGAGGGGATTCCGTCAAGAACCCTGATGGTCGTATTTTAATCTATAGAAAGGAGAAATGGTAATGACATGAGGGGACAGAAAAGGGATGAAAACTGAAGGCCTCACTTCCTGAACTCATGCCACCTGTCTTCAGATGTCTCCTTCTCTTGCCACTACCAGAAGAGCCGTTATGAGGACTCCAAGCCCAAGAAGGGGATGGGGAGTTTCTTGCCAGCTCAGTGCTCTCCACTACTTGTGAGACCCCCAGGATGCTCAGGAGAGCAGCGGTGGTGCCCCCTGCTGGTGGGAGCCAGAGCTTCGAGTGTTCCCCCCATCCCTAGGCCCACTTTGCTTCCTATCAAACTGGTGTGACAGAAGGCTCTCACCTTCACATCCCGCACCCCCACCCCCACCCCCACACAGGGCTTGACTGTTTCCTAATGGGCTTTAGAGGGCTCTCCTTTTAAGGAGTTCCCCTAATATGGAGGTGATAGGGAAGGAGCCCTCAGGAAGCTAATGTAAATCAGAACAATCCAAAAGCATTTGTCTTTGGTCAACAGACACCTAGAACCTTAAGGCGGCACAAATTAAGCTCTGACCTGGAGATATTCAGAAAGCACAGAAAATAAACTGATTTCCACCCTACTCAAAGGGGCCTATGATCTGGGCAGTGACTCAGAGACTGCCAAGGAGAATCTTCAGGAGCCCCAAGCATCACACAAACTCAAGCAGCCTCCAAAGTTCCGGTGGCAGTAGCTGTTTACCCAAATGTCCATTTCCCCCTTTTCCTTAGTGGGAGGACTAGTTTTAGTTGGGGAGGAACATGTCCAAATGAAAAATCACATTCTCAGCCTCTTTTACAGGTTGGTGTGGCTCTGTGCCTAGGTTCCAAGAGTTGAAAAGTTAGTTGAAGTAATTGGATTAGACTTCCAGGAAAGCTCCTTTCAAAAGCTGACAGCACCTAGTGTACATTCCATTTGCCCTTACCCCTTGCTCCATGGGGCTGCCTGGAACCATGGATGTGACGGCAACCATGAGGTGACCTTGAAGATGTAAGCCTGAGCTAAAAACGGAGTAAAGAGAGACGAGGAGCCAGGGTTTCTCATGACCATTCCAGCCACAGACTGCCCGCTTCTGCTCATTTTCATGAGAGGAAAAGTAAATGTATTTATTTGCCGAAGGCATTATGTGCAACCCAAACGAACCAACTTGATTCGGCTCCTCGGCTCCCCAGCCCTCCCAGGCCTTCTTGATAATTCCTTGGGGTCTGTTTTTATCAAATTTTACTTTATAGAACTCTGACCCACAACATGTTTCCATACTCCCTCCTCCTCGAACCCCTCTTTCCAGGATGGCCCTGACCCCAGCAGCTCCCAGGATTTGCTTACCAAAGTCACAGGATTTGGTCTGGTTGGAGAGCAGGCCCATGGGGATGATCCAGCCAGCAGTCCTGCCCACCGCAGTGTGGCAGGACTTCTTTCCTCGCAGAGTGTGCCAGGTGATGTCAGCATCTGCTTTCTTAACGACGGCCACAACGAGATACCCTTACAAGGAAGACATCAAAAAAAGGAAGTATAACGTCTCTGGGACCTTCTGCGCCTGTCGCCAACTAAAGGCTGCCATCTCCTGAGGGAAGCACAAATAGCCTAAATCCTTCAGTCTGTCTTTGAGAGGAGCCTCCCAATAACTGATGGGGGTTGGGTACTGGACAAAGAGACCTAGCTACTGCACTCTCAGGCAGAGATTAATCCTAACTTCAAACGCAAAAATAGCAGAGTGCGTGTAGCTCAGTGGTTGAGCCCCTGCTTTGCACATATGAGGTCCCAGGTTCAATCCCTGGTACCTCCTTAAAAACAACAACAACAACAAAATGGAAAAATAATAAGAATAAATGACGGAGCAATTTCTGCCATGTAAAAAGCCATGGAAGTTATAAAGCAGCAATTCACCTTCCCAAGTGGAATACCGGAGGAATTGATACTGAACAGTTAATGTAACTCCAACATTTTATAAATTAACTGTATTGAGATAGAATAGTGGGACACCAAAAATCTACAGGCACTAGTTGGGGAGACACTTTCTGATGGGGAAAATGCAGTTTTGCACCAAAATAAATACACAAAGTGGAAAATGTCGAAATCTAGTCAGCTGCCACTTTCAGCAGCAAATTCACACTGGTCCTTAAAAGAACATCAATCCCCTGATTTCAGTTCCCATTTTAATTAATTCAGGAAAGTAATTCCAAAAGAAAACTGGGAAGCCTTATTCTCCATGGAATAAGAACAGGTCTTTCTATAGTCAGCAAAAGACCTCGGCTCTTGAGAGTGCTGCGTAGAAGCCGGGAGATTTCACTGGGGAAATTGACGTGGACAAACTTGCATGCTGGTGGCTGTCTGGAAAACAACCTGCAGGGGCCTGAGCCCACGGCCTCTGGGGCTCTGTGCTCACCCTAGTCTGAGACTTCCTGGCCCAGGCTCCCCAACTTTTCAGATCCACCCCCAGCCACAGCCCTGGGAGAAAGCCAGGCTCGCCTGGGTTCCCGGCTGGGAGGTCTGGCTCATTTCCTACTCTTAGGCTCTGCCTGTGTGAGGCTCTCTCCTCTGCCCTGCAAGGCACAGATAAGCAAGGTGCCTTGGCAGGTGCTAACTCTCAGCTAAAAATATGTGCAGGCCTCATGTGCAGCAAGATGGTGGGGAGGTGTGAAGGGCCTGGACTTGCTTCCTGTGTGGATGATCCTAGGCAATTCGTAAACCCCCTGAATCCTGGGGTCCTCTTACTCATCAGAAGCTGATAATACATACTTACCTTATAGGATGAAAGGAGAAATTCTGCGTGCAAATCATGGCAGGTGTAAAGGAGTCATCATCATTTTTAATTACTGTCTTTCCATGATACATTTGCATTTTTAAAATTGGTCTCTTCCTATGGACTGTGGTTAACAGCAATACTGTAATATTCTTGCATCAACACCAAAGATGTACTGTGTTGATAATGGGGGAGTATGGAAAAAGTGTGCCAAATGCACACTATGGACCACAGTTGGCGGTAATAGTCTGATATTATCTCATAATTTGTAACAAATATTTCACCACAGTGTGGTGTGTTGGTGAAGGGGTGTTGTATGGGAATTCTACACATGTGCATGATTGTTTTGTAAGTTCACAACCTCTGTAATAAAAATATATTAAAAAAATAATAGGGTGGGTTGGGGGAAAAATACAACAAATGTAGGATATGGAACTATAGTTAGTAGTAATATTTTGATGATGCTCTTGCATAGTTTGTAACAAATGCTTCACAACAATGCAAGGTGTTGGTGGAGGGAAGATGTATGGGACCCCTGTATGATGTTATGCATGTTTATTTTATAAGTTTACAACTTTTACTATACATTTATTGTTCATATATGTTTATGTATGGATGATAAACTTCAATTAAAAATATAGTTTTTAAAAATTGGTCTTGTCTATTGCCTTGTCTACTTGTGATTTGAATTTTAAAATGACTTTTCTCCCACTCCCTAACACAGGAATTTACCTTAAATTCCTGAGTGTACCAATCCCAACTCACCTTTCCCTGGTCTTTCCGTACAATCAGAGCCACTTTCTGCAGAAGGAAAAAAAAATGGAGTCCTCTGAAAATCATGGCTTTTTCACACTACAGCTCAAAATTAAAAGAGCCAGGGAAAACAATCTACATAGCACCCATTCCCAACAAGCCTGGGCCCTATGGGTTACGCAAGTCACCCAGAATTTAGCCACACACTGAATTTCAAATTATCGTGCTCTGTCAGCTTGTTGCCACAGGGGTGGCCTGACAATTATATATGAGTCTCTTTCATACTGCAGGGGGAGAAGTATGAGGCTTGGGGGCAGGAAGCTATGCCAGGAATCTCAGCCAAGAATCTCAGCTCCCACCCACTGCTGGGTCATTTTTAATGGGGCTTAACAGCGGAGAGCCTCATCGCCTCCCTGGTGGAAGGGGACAATAACTCCCATCTTTCAGAATGACTTTGAGGACCGGAGGTGATGGACCCCAGAGCCACAGAGGTTGTAGGCATTCAGGCCGCGAGTTATTATGGCCCTTGTGGTACGAATTACACTTTCATTTCTCCGTGTCCTATCTCCATGGCCCAGATGGCATGGAACAGAGAGGCGCTCCCTCCACTTACTGTAGTTCTCGGCCAAGACGGGCACGAGGCCACACTTGCCCGCCGTGTAGATGAAACCTCCATCCAAGCTCATGGCATCGGCCTCCCCTTTCTGCAAAGACAAAACCAGATGAAAAGAACCAGTTTCCTGTCCCACCTGCCCTTCCAGATGTTTCCCAGAACCCCCTTCCCATCACAGGTTCGGAAGGTCCAGGGAGAGAGCAGTTGTTTGTACTGAACCGCCGAAAGGAATCAGGCATGCACACCCAGCATAGAGAATAAAATGTACTCTCATTTTCACCCAAACCATCGTGAACTGAAGAGCAACTCCAAGTTGTCCCCCTGTTCTCTCCTAAGACACACTGTGCAAAAGACACTTCCGCAATGCCTTTCGACTCCAGCGATCCTCTTTTGTGAGAAGGATGATTGGGGTCAGGGACTGGTGCCTGTGTCTGTGGAATAGAGCGCCTCCCACTGGAGTTCCAAGCTGTAATCTTAGTTTCTTTGGCTGAACACTATTCCAAGGCTTGGTACATATAAGGTGTTCAATGAATGAGTCAAACATATTCAAATGAGCTAATACTCAGAGCTAACAAGCTCCAAATGTCAGAGATGTTTAGATTTAACAAGATTGCCAAGCTTTCCTTTCTTGGAGTACTCCATAAAGGGATAATCAGATATGTGGACAACTATTTGGGCAAAAAAGCCCAAGTGTGTGTTATGATAGCAAAAAGAACTCAACTGAATGCTCACTAATGGAGAAATGGCTAAATATGTTGCAGCATATCCACACTATGGAATAGATTGCAACAAAAAAGTTCACGTTGTCAAAGAATGATCTATGACACGGGCAAAATTCACTAGATAACGTTAGGGGGAGAATATAGCAAACTGTATGATATGATCCTAACAAACAGGATTTTCTCTGAATTAAAAGATTACAAGTAATTTTTATTTTCTTCTTTATTTTGTTCAGGATTTTCAAAATCCTCTAGAAGCAAATGTGCTTTTGATCAACAAAGCTAAACTTTTGGCTGCTTGCAACATAACAGGGGCCCTGATGGCAGTCATTAGAGCTTCCTGTCTCAGGCACACCCATACCATGTTTGGTGATATGTAAATACAACCAATAAAACACAAAAACGGAGCCCTAAAGCAGTCTTGCAGATCCATACTCTCAAAGGTACTAAACTTGTGCAGGGGGCTCTGCTCACACAGTGTGGACAAAGCTCCTAGGAACCTGGGCTCCACATCATTCCCAGGAATGCTTGCTCAGCCTCAGGGGCAAGAGGGAACAGCGGCAGTGACCCCACCCCACGTAGGTGGCGGTGACGTACCGCGATCATGGCAATGCAGTCCTCCGTGTTCTCTGCAGTTTTGCAGTTTATCATCCCATCACTGTTCACACTCCACTCGTCACACTTGATCCTCTCGTGGTGGCCCACCGCACACCACAGCACCTTCTTGCATTCACTCTCTGAGGAATCCTGGCCTACAGCGTAAGAAACAGAAGCAGAGCTCATCAGAGGTCCCAGAAGTGGCTTGATGCTTATTAAGGCTTCTAATAAGGCTCGCATGTGCGGGAATTTGCCAGCAATAAACAAACAGATACCATTCAAGGAGTTCAAACTCTTACAAAGCAAAGTCAATTCACAATCTCTTGGCTGGCTTCTGAGCATGAAGATAAGTTCAACATAATTATATTTTGTCACTTCGGTCTGTTGTTGTTTTTTTTCCCCCATCTTCTTTTTAAAATAGCACTTAACCACCTGGATCCTTTCTTATTTATTTGTCCCTTGTTGGTTGTCTGTTTCCTCCAGGAAAACAAGCTCAAACCAAGCAAGGCTCATGTCTGCTTGTTCCCCACAGCTTCCTGCCTGCTCAGGGCAGTGCCTAGCACCAGGTCAGCTCCATCGCTGTCTGCTGCCCAAATGGATAGCTGCTCAACTTGCAGGCTCAGCTCCAGAATCACTTCCCCAGGGAAGCCTCACCTCATCCCTAGTCCAAGCGTGGTTTTGTTTTTTGCTTTGCCCTCTCACAGGACCAAGATATTGTGTGGGTTTCCTTTTTCATTCTGCTGAGCAGATCTCTCATATTGTAATAGATCATTCAATATTGTGACTCTTCATTAAACACTAGTCTGGAAGTTCCACAACAGCAGAATCTAATACATGTTTTTCTCACCCACACCAAGCACAGTTTATGACTAGATGTTGAATAAATGCCTGTTGAATGGATGAATGAACCAACAAACCGCCAGTAACCCACAGAAATTCTGAAGCAAGATCACCTTCCTCTCTAGAGTTCCAACTTTACCATGGCACGTATTGGCCATAGGCTTGGCTGGACACATGCATCTGTGTTCCAATTTCATCCTATTTTACTTACTTTGCATGAGGTGAATTGATTTCACAAAGTAGACAGAACAGTCCTGGTTTATATAAGGGAAACAAGTCATCTTAAATATGAATTTCTTTAAGGTCATCTTAAATATGAATTTCTTTAAGGTCCTTTGGTGATCTAGGCCCATCTCATAACGACTAATGACATTTAGCATCAGTTCAACACTCAGGCACAGCAGCTAAGGGAGTCCCAGGTGAGGCTTTCAGGTACCTGGAAAGGCCATTGCTCATCCCTGACCCCACTAGGTTTTCCAAGCTCTTGTTGCCACCACGTCTTTCCTGAGTACTTACTTATGCCATCCTTTAGATTCCGAATGGCAGTGACATACTCATATCCCAGGTACAGCCAGGAGTCCATCCCAGCAGGGATCCTTAAAAACCCATCGGCAGAGTCCTTAAACAGCAGATCCTTCTCAGGAGAGGAGTTGAAGAGCTGGAAATCTCCAGACTTGTCTCTGCCATAATGTTCCTGTTCATTGTAAAACAGGATAGTGAACGGCAACAGTGAACAAAGGAGGCTGAGAAAGACCGAAGAGAAAACAAATCCCCCCGAAATCAAAAGTAAAAGTCACAAATGTTTTCCACGACGCTTTGGCCCCCACAGCGCCTTCTCTGCCCACAGTCCCTTAGAGCCACACCACATCCTATTTCCCTGAACACATCTCTGTGGCCACCTCCCTGACTGGGCTGAGAGCTCACTGAGAGCTAGAAAGGAGCCTCACTCAGAGATTGGTGCTGTGTGGTTGGTCACTTGAACTCCTGATGACCGGTGTGAGGGCTGGATGATGTGAGGTCAGCTCAGTCCTGGCATCCCACTACTCTGGCAAAGTCGATCAGGCTGCGTTTGCAGCTCCCTTAGCAGTCAGCTGAGGGACATTGGGAGAGACATCATTTCCTTCTGGGGGGTCTTGGAAGGCTTTGTGGGGGTGGGGAATGGAACTGAGCCATAAGGAGCCTCTTCGTAACTCACTGGGCCAAAAGGTAATGACATGGCCTATGGCAATGCTGGACAAGGCTTGGTCACTCTGTGAAGAGTATCTGCTGGGCAATTTTAGGGAAGAGATGAAGGGTGGCGTGGTTCCTGCTGTGTCCTGAATGCAGAAGGACTTCTAGAATGCCAAGAGGGCAGGGAAGGAAAGCCTCCAATCCAAGCAGGGACCACTAAGCAGCAGGGGGCGATGGTGCATGGTCATACCTGCGCCTGGTTGAGAAGCTCCCAGATCAAGTCCTCCTTGCCGCCCACACTCCGGGCCACAACAGCATGAGAAGGGACCCGGGCCAGGTGGCACTCCTTGTATTGGTCCACGGGCTTCCGAGTGTTATCTGGGCAGAGCAGCTTATACTTCTCCCATTCAGCCTTGTCTGCCAGGTTCTCTGGGGGAGGGAAAAGCTCAATGAGCCTAGTGCAGGCAGAAGCCATGAGCTGTGGTTCCCCCTCCCTGACCTATGCAATCCCTCCAAAGCATAGAATTTGCAAGCAGGGGCCTGGACTGATCATTGAGGGCCAGAGAGCAGAGAAGGAAATTGACTAGCTCAAGGTCCCATCATCAGTCAAGGCAAAGAGGGAAATGGCAAGGAAGCCTCTGATGCCCAGCGCAGTGGTGACTGCCCCACCCCCCACCAGCAGTGTGGTTTCTGTGGTAGACCGTCATGCCAAGGTCAGGCAGATGGGCCCCCCATCCTTTGCTATGGTAACATTGTTCCAGGGGGCAAAGCCGCTGTGTTGAGGAGGTTGAAGGATGGAAAGAGTCCCAGAAGTCCAGGTGGGGTGTCCGAGGCATACACCTCTAGACAGGAGACAAACCCAAGCAGTGGTAAAGAAGGAACATAGTACGTTCATGTCTGACTACTGAGCATGAAAAAGGAGGGCAAGGAAAAAGAATGCTTTTCTCCCATCACTTACCGAATATTGTTGTGTGCTTGACAAAGGCCACCTGGCCAGCACCTTCCTGCAGGCACCTATGGAAAGAAACATTTTGGGAGGCCTCCTCTCCTGGGCCCTGACGGTTTGCTCACACTGTCCACCCCCCGTGCAAGGACCACTGCTTCTGGGCAGAGCCTGGGGGGAAGCCTCTGTAGAAACCCCAGAGCTGAGGCCACAAAATGGGGTGCTGATATCCAGCATACCACCGAGGTGGGGGCGGGGGCCGAGGTCACTCTAGCTTTGGTCCCTGACCTTGTGCCGCAAGCAGCAAAAAAGCAATTAAAGATATTTTAATACAGAAAAGAGTTTTTGAGCTACTGATATGGATGGAAAGAGCATAGGGTCTCCTGTGCCGTTGGCTGACTTTGATTCCATAAAGCTCTAGCATCCAACTAAGGGAAGATGAGAGAGCAAGAGGGGTGGGGAGGGGAGGCATCGACCACGTGGAGTTCCCATAATAAAAAGCAGAGGGTCCTCCAGGAAGAATGTGATTACACAGAGGGGATATGCCTGTCCTGGCAGGCTCTGCTCAGAGGCCAGGCCTGAGGGGTCAATAAGAGAGAAAGGGTCCCCAGGCTGACAACACAATGGGCCTAGTCCAAGCCAAGCAAGCCTTGGGGCAGGATGAAAGGGAACCCGTGCTGGCCTGGCCTCAGGGTCCTAAGTTGTATCCCCTAGCCCCTGTGAGGGGATTAGGCTTCCTCGGAGTCCTGCTGGGCTCTGCTTTGGGCCAGGGGAGGGCCTCCCAGCCTGGAAACATGTGGATTTGGGCCACCATGGAGCAGCAGACAGTCTCACTCACTTGAAGGCGCCTGAGTAGCCGAAGTACGGTTCCAGGGAGGAAAAGGCACACTTATTTTGTCCAGTGCCTTTACAGATACTACACAGCTTGGGGAACTTCTGACGGTCTACACCTGGAACACAGCTGCCAGAGAAGAACTGGGACACTGCTGCTCAACACAAGAGAAATGGAGTTCAGGGCCTGTGCCAGCCTGGCCACAGCCAGCTACATCTCCCACCTCCAGCTCATTAGGGGACAACCAACAAACCCAGTTGCAGCCCTCCTTTACTCATGTTAACTCATCAAGTGACAGGCCTGCGCCTCCTGCCCACCCAGGCCTTTCTCAGGTCTGCATGGTCAGAAGCTAGAACAGCTGAGCAAAGTCTACCTGTAACAGGCAGGAGCTGTGAGAGCCTGCCTTGAGGGGTGCAGGCCAAGCTCATGGCCTCCAGACAGCTACCAGAGAAGCTTCCAGCAGAATGTGACACCCATCAGCCACAGGTTGGAAAGACCCTGAGGGCCCAGGAACCGTGGCCCAGACTGACACCCTCTGTGAGGTCCCAACACCCTTTCCTGCCACCTACATCTGCAGGACAGCCTGCTGGGGTGTTGAGAGCTCAGAGAAGAAAAGACTCAGCCACCACCTCCTTAGGGCTGCTGGTATAGCCAACCCCGCCAGGTGATAGCTGGTTAGCCCTCCCGCCAACCCTGGGAGTCCACTCCCTGCCCTCATCCGATAGTGACAATGACTTGATGTGGCCACATACCATGGACGCCCAGAGTAGAGACCCCTGCCTCCCACCTGAGAGCACCAGCTTCCTGCCAGCTTACCATTCTCAATAGGCACACGTGGCTCAGGCAAACGGGGGAGAAGTAAGCCCGTGGGGATGATCCACCCGGCGGACCTGCTGTGGCCCGTGTGGCAGGACTTCTTGCCCCTGAGGTCGTTCATCTGGAAGTCGCTGTCCGAGGACACCAAAGCCACAGCATAATAGCTAGTCTGCGGCTCTGCAAAAGGAGAGTCTGAATGAAAGCTCTTCATCCTCGGCCACAGGGAAACACTGCTCATCACACCTGGGCTCCCGAGTAGAGAAGGGGTACCTAGGGGCCAGGCTTATATCGGGTTGGCCGGGAAGGAGGCAGGAATCAGAAAAATCTTTCTAGGCTTGCAGGGGAAAGAGACGATGACAGAGGGAACATCTGTGAGGACCCATCCATCAAGAAGCAAGAAGGCTGCATGCCCAGGTACCCTAAATGCCTCTGCCTACTCTGGCCCTGCAGTGTGTCTGCCACCGGAGGACTGGAGATGAGGACAGAGGGCCCAACATCCTCCACTCCCTCAAAGTCTTTTCTATCTCCAGACACAGGTCCAGGAGTGGCGGGGGTAGTATTGGAGAAGCTGTAGGACTATTGGGGGATCCAAGCATGTGCTCCAGAGTGGTCTGTCCCCTGGGGCCACCAGTGTTCGTGGAAGCCTCTAGCACCTGGAACACCTCACTAAACACAGCCTGCTCTGATTCTCCTGGGAGCCCATTTCCTGGCCCAGGAGCACCAGCCTCAACCAGCCTCACCCAGGCCTTGATTCATACATATGGTGGCCAACAGGGCCCCTCACTCGCCACACACTCCACAAAGAGGAATGTTCAACAGTATCTCTCTCCATGGCCTGCGTGAAAGGGACAGCACTTGGCTTCGACCACGAGGGAACAAGGGCCACAGCTCACTTCTGGGTCCTCAGGGAGAACTTACTGTCTTTTGGCCCATAGAACTCCGCCACAACAGGCTTCAGGTTGTAGGGGGACAGGCCTGCCTCATACACCCATCCTGCATCGAGAGTCACAGCATCCGCTTCGTTTGCCTGAAAAAGAAGGCATAACACGGTGAAACCCTAACTTCTGAGGAAGATTTGCTAAACCTGAAT
Organism: Cabassous unicinctus; assembly: GCA_029593785.1. NCBI lineage: Eukaryota > Metazoa > Chordata > Mammalia > Cingulata > Chlamyphoridae > Cabassous > Cabassous unicinctus. The sequence continues at coordinate 23,616 of JAQZBX010009101.1, forward strand.
ATAGCACCATGGTCCTGTTCCTTTCTGCATAGAGGAAGGGGTTGGGATGATTTTTCTCTTTTCCATGGTAATCCCACTCTAATAAATCATTCTCCTGCTTGCCCTATTTGTATCCATTTCTATTTAAAATAATTTTGTTGTCTTCAAAGGCAGTATTTCTAGTTTTTCCTTCCTGTTTTTCCCCTTTTTGATGTTTGTAATTGTAAAGCAAATATTGTACCATTTTTTAAAAGGTTTTTAAAATATAATAAAGCAAGCTTGCAATTCTACCTCACCAAATAACTTTGTTCATTTTGTATAGCTGGAACTGCAGTGTGCATAACATTTTATAGCATTTTATTTATTTTGCATGATATGAAATTTTCCATCTCTACAAAATGTTATTATTTTAAATGGCACCATAACGTTTCATTATTTTAAGGAAAATATCCATATCCACTATATTATGGGATATTTATAATATATATTTCTATATATCCCTTAATATTCCATAAATTTTTACCCAGTATGGTTGATTCTAATTGCTTTGGTACAACTTATATCACTCTAATAAACATCTTTAACCTTATATTTATTTCTGATAAACTATTCTCTTGAGATCTCATCCTCAGTGTGAAAAAATAGGTACATCTTCATGGTACTTGCTCCATGTTTTACCATTTTGAATCTGCTTTAATTTATATTTTTATTATTAATGATAAAGGACATTTCTCTGTCTTATTATAATTTCTTTGTGTGAATAGTATATTCATGCTATTTTTCTTATACATTTCCTATTAAGTTGAATGATTTCTTTAAAGAGTATATACGTATCAATGTTTTCTCATGATTTATGCAAATATATTTTAACCTGCTGATTTTGGTTAATTTTATCTTTTAAAATATATTTTTATTTTCATTTATTTTCAATTTTTTTCAGATCTGCCTTTTATTCCTTTGCAATTTATCCTATTGCTTTACAGTTGCTGTCTTTATTCCTACATAGATCTGATAATCTATTTATCCTAGTATTTTAATAACGTGTTTTTATGCTTAACTGTGGAATCCATATGGATTTATTTTAATGTACAATACAAAGCATTGATTTAAAAGTATTCCTGGAAGATAGAGGTGATGCTTGGAGCTACAGAGCCACCTTGTAACAATGAGGCAACCTTCAGAAGCCAAGATTAGGGATGTTACAGCAGAACAGCAGATGAAACCTGGAATTTTGGTACCACCATAAAAGCAACAATGGAGGCAGACTTCTTTTTAGTTAGTTTACTGACTAAGTTTCTTTAATGGGCATAGACTCATTTAGGTAGGGTTGCCAGTTAAATTTGAATTTCAGGTAAACAATAGGCAATTTTTTAGTAGAAGTATGTCCCAAACATTGCATGAAACATATACTAAAAATAAATAAAATCCCAGCCTAGAGTAGCAGGGATTTTTCCCTACCTGAACCAGTAGGGAAGAGGAAGATTAAAATTAAGCTTGATCTCCTATGGAAGACAACCAAACCCCAAAGAAAGTAAACCACAATGAGTGAGCGATACCAGAAACAATTGACTCGTGCCCTCGAGGACTGTGGAGGTTGGAAATGTCAGGTGCAACAGAGAAGAGAGACATATGAAGTGTTTCGTATTATGTATGAAATGAAGGCTGCCATTTCAGAGATAAGCATAGAAAAGGAAATGATCAGAAATTTTTTTTAAAAACTTTAAAAACTGGAACTTCTAGAAATAAAATTATAACTTCAAATCAAATGATCAATGATTGAATGATTGGGTTCAAAGCATATTAAATATGGTTGAAATGAAAAGTAGTGAACAGGAAGGTATATCTTAAGAATTTATCCAAAATGCTGCCAAAAAAGAGGTGCAGAGGTGGAAAATATGAAATAAGGGATAAAAGATATGGAAGGCAGATTTAAAAGGCCAAATGTGTCTTCTTGGAATTTTAGAATAAAAAAATGGATCGAATGAAGAAAAGACAGTAAAGAGATAATTTAAAGGATGCAAGCCTTCCAGAACAGATGAAAAACATGATTCCACAGATTGAATATACCCTAAACAGGGGATAAATACAAAGATTTCCATGCTTGGGAATATCATAGTGGCTCTGTGGAATAACAGTCCAAGACAGCAAAATCTCGAAAATTAGCCAGACAAAAGTAAATGATCAAAGGAATGGCAGAATAACATCAGACTTCTCAACACCGTAATAGAAGCCAGAAGGCAATGGAATATCACTTAGCAAAAGTGTGAAAATAACTCTCCAGCTAGAATCATATATGCAGCAAAACTATTATTCAATGATAAAGGGGAAGATAAAGCATGTACAGAAAACTGGTGTAGTATGTTTATATCAGAAAAATAAAGTTTAAGGCAAAAGCACTGCCAGAGATGGGGGGATTATTTCATAATAATAAATTACATAGCTTAATATTTCATACACTGCTGGTGGGAGTGGAAACTGCAACAACCACTTTGGATTTGTTTTTAATGTCAAATACTTTTGGCATTGTCTCAGAAGTCACTTACTCACATATTCTATGGCACAGCAAGTCTGTTTCTAAATATATACTCAAAGGAAAACCTTAATATTTGTGTCCCGAGAAATTTGTATAATAATATTCATCATAGCCCTGATTATAATAACAAAAACTGGAAAGAATCCCAATGCCCACTGACCAGAAAATGGATAAGTAAATTGTGGTATATTAACAGAATGGACTACTGTAGAGCTGTGAAAATGATGACCAATAGCCACATTCAACAACATAAGTGACTCTTAGAAGCATTATATCTACAAAGAAAAGGCAAGTTGCCAAAGACTATACCTAGTAATATGCTGTGTTTATAAAATATATTGGTTTGTTATTTTTATTTGTTTATAAAATATTTTTAAAAGCATAACTATACAATTATTGTGGCAGAGCTATTCAAGTCATAAAACTCATATAAAATGGAAAGAGAGTTTCGGGATTTGGCTTGGTCTAGATGGAGAAACACATAAGTCATAAAAGGAGCCAGTGGATTATACCATCTCAAGAGGTGCTAGTCACATAGAATCCAGTGCTGCCACACAGTGGCCCTGGATGTAAGCTATTAGCAATGATCAAGTTTTAGGAACAGGTGGTGGCATCATGGATAATATTTTATATTATTAACATATTGAAAAATAAATGGGGGCATGCATGGACCAACGGTGAAAGTGTGTCAGGAGTCAAAGGTTATAATTAAGCCATTCTAGGCCCTGAGATCCAATGAAAACAGACTCACAAACAACAAAAGTAAAATGGCAGGCCAATTCTTTGAAGCAAAGCACTAATTCCTGGAGGTAAACCAGGCTCAATCTGATATCCCCTCTCCACTTCATCCTTCCCTCCAGTCTCCGGCTAATCACTTGCTTCTGTCACCCTGGCTTCCCTTCAGCTCCTCAAACAAGCCCCACTCTCCCTGGTCTCAGGCCTTTTGCACATGCTGTTGCTCACTGCCTGGAGTATTCTACCCCGTGCCTTTTGCAGGGCTTTCCTATGCTCACCCCTTGGGGCTCAGCTTCACTGCTTCCCTCTCAGAGAGGCTGGCCTTGACCATGCAGGCCAAGGCACGTTCCCTCTGTGAGCCTCTATCAGAGCACGCTGCTCTTCTCCTTCATTATTCATCACACAATTTGAAATTAGATGGTTTGTTTTTCCTCTCTCCAACTAGACTATAAGCTCCCTGAGAACAAAGGACCGCGTGTGTTTGAATTCACCCCTGCACCCACGGCCTAGCACAGAGTCTGACACATGTTCAGATGTGCAGGACCAAAGCTGAATGAATGAACAGAGTTCTGGTAGACCAAGAAAACAAAGGGACCAGCCATCATCTGGAATCATGACACGTTAGTCATCTTCCCTGGGTGCATCATTCACCTTCCTTCCCCAGGATTTATCAAGAACTTCCAAAGTAATGTTATATAAAATTTTGATAGTGGGCATCCTTGTTTTCTTCCTGAGTTCAAAGAACATAGTGCCTCAAAACAGTCACCTTTCAGAGTAGGTTGGCATCTGCTTTAAGACTCATTATAGATGACCCTCTCCCATTTCCATTTTATTAGCAGTGGGAGTTGACTGCTCCATACCTCAGCCACCTACCTATGAGTGAAAAATTGTTCCAAAACGACAGGAGGAGAAAGTATTGGTTTATTCCACCCTCCTTAGGCAGTGGTGTCTTACCGCAATGGCCTTGATACACTCAATGTAGGAGGTTCTCTTCACACAGGCGACGAGGGGACCATCTGCTGAAAGGACTTTTTTCATGTTGTCACGTAAACTGGTACACTTTCTGGCCTCATGATCGGACATGACACACCATCTCACAGTCTCAGGGACAGCCAGACTTAGCCCTAGGGGACAGAGCAGGAGGTATGAGGGACCCACTCCCTGTGCTGGTGGGAGAGACAGTACCACCCTCTGAAGGGTTCTGCCAGGGTGCCACGTCCCTCTGCTCCCTCCTCTGCCCCCTCCTGTTCCACAAATACTACAGGGCATAAGTTCCATTGCATCTGAGGTTGGGGCCATGAGAAAGGCACCAAAATGGCCTCCCAGTTTCCTGCTGACCATCCTGTGCTAGCCAGAGAGGTGTTGGCTTCACCATCAACTCTCAATTGCAGAGGGCATGTTGTTCCCCTGGATTCTTCTCTGCCTCCTTCCTCACCTTCATAGCCCCTGACATGCCCTTGACCATAAGCCTCAGTGTGCACATGGCATGTTCAGCCACTTCAACTTGCTGCCTCTACACTGCAACTCTGCAAAGCCAGCACAGTGAGAATTACCATCTTTTAGAGACAAATGAAATTGGGTCAGAGAATTGATGCTTTACCCAAGGTCGAGCCAAGACTAGAAACCAGGACTCCAGACTCCTGGTCTGCTGCTCTATTTACTGGGATTTTACCAGAGAAAAGCCCAGGGAACGAAAGAAGACAACATTCCAAGTTTCTGTCCCTGTCCTCCATCAGTTGTTGGGGATAAGTGCTTGCAAAAATAATGCATTTGCCTGTGACAGTCCTCTGTCATCTTCTGTTCCAGGAATAACTAGGCCCTCCCCATATTCAATGGTCTTCTCTCTGTTTCCACTGAATCCTCCCTAGATTTTCACCATTCTGGCTGCCATTTCTAGAGAAAGCTGAAGCCTGCCATGTCTATTGCTATTAAAATTCATGAGCTTGCAGAAGCATCATGCCCATCATATGAGCGTCATTGCTGTCCCCATGCCCCCAACATCGCCACTCTCCGTGTGCCAATCCCTTCACAGCAGGGCTGACTCAGGGCTCTGATGAAGAGCCACGAGGCACAAGGCAGGAGAGGGGGGAAATCAACAGTCCTTCAGGGTGGGTAAGGAGGGGCCCACCGAGACTGGCTGCCCCAGCATCCCCCTACCCCTCTCTTGCCCATGGCAAATCAAAGAGGCACCCAGAGTCAGCAGCCCACCCCAAAAAACCATCCTCCCATGGTCCTAGGAGCAGGAGTTTGTCCACTGTCTTGCACTCTCTTTATGCAGTCTCCTAGGTGCTCAGGGGAATGGAGGCAGGGCCATCTCCCAGGAGTGTATGTTTATCAAGAGAGGCAAATAAACAAAGAAGGCTCCAAAGATGGGTGATAAATGTGCCCTCCATGGCAGGAAAATTGGAGAACAGGGCCCAATGATCTCGGGGAGTGACGGGTGGGAGAGGACCTCCAGTGACAGGCTCTTGTGCAGATGATCCTCTTGAACCTGGCATTTGCCCTCATGTGGCCCCACCTGGCGGGTGCTATCATTATCCCTCTCTCTGGTCAGGAACCCAAGGAACTAAAAAAGTCATTCACTAAGTGGGACAGACACAGCAAATCATTGTTGGGGCCAGGATATGGACCCAAGAAGTCCAAATCCCAAATCTGAACCATTCAGTTGCAAAGGCCTCCTTAGCAGGGCTTTCTCAGTGCCAAGGGCACTGGTGGGAAGTTAGATGCCAAGGGGAGGGGAGGTTAGGCCAGGCCTTGGATGCCAAGCTTAAGAGTGTGAACTTGACTGAATAGGCAGAAGCAATGGGTTTTGATAAAATCTGAGTAGAATTGCTCTAATATATTGTAATCTGCTGCAAGATTATTTTGATCAAGGATGAGGGGAAAGGGAAGGAGGGGGGAAGAAGGAAGGGGAGGAGAGAGAACAGCAAGAGAGAGAAGGAGACAGGGAAGAGGAGGAGGAGGAGGGAGGGGAGGAACAGGAGGGAGGAGAGGATGAAGAGGAGGAGGAGGAGGACGCAGTGGCAGGAGAGCAGTGAAAGCTAAGAAGCTTGGGGACGGTCAGCAGTAGCACGGGCAGAGCTGCGTACCACTGAAGGTGCATAAAAAAAGATGGAGAGGAGGGGCGTAGAGGGGAATAGCGAATAGAAGGCACTTGGGCTCCAGGAGCCTTGGAGGCGCGAGAGGGGAGTCCCCGGCACGGCTCCGCGGCTCCAGGGGTGCAGGGGCGCCCCAGCGCCGGCGAGTCTGCAGACCTTCGCCCTCACTCACCCAGCACCCCGCAGGCCAGCAGGGCACAGATTGCGAGCCTCATCCTCCCGGGTTTGCGGCGCGGACCGGCGAGCACAGACGAACCCCGCTTCTGTGCTACCTACCTACGGCCTCGCGCCCCTTTTATCCCGTCCGGGTGCCGGCTGAGCACAATCTTTGCCCTCGCGGTGTTTGCACAACCTGGTTGCCTAATCGCCCCCTCCCCCTCCCCCTTCCTCCTCGCCCCCTGCTAATCACCTCCTTTCCTGAGCTCCGGGGCAGCGCAGCGGGATGGAATCCACCGCCAAAATGCTGATTGGAAGGGAAATGCAGAATCAACCCTTTGTAGTGGGCGCTCGCTCTATGCCAGGAATGTGGCTCCAGCGGGCTGGGGGCGGGAGCTGAATCCTGGGACGCTAGAACTGCTACTTGCCTCTAGTCCTATCTCCTCGTTCCACAGTGGGACACTCTGGAGACCTGAAGAAGGGCAGCGAATCGCCCCAGATTCCAGGCCAGTCAAAGTGAACGAGGGAGAAGAATAAGGCTGGGCTCAAGGTCAAGGATGTCAGTCTCAATACCACTCCCTCCTCCCCCAGGTGACCCTGGAAATCCTGCTCCTTGGCTCTAATGGCCCCCTCCACCTAGGCCCCCTTCCACACTTCCACCCCACTCCATCTTCAGTCTTAGCAACACCTGCCTCACCAGGGAGGAAGAGTGGCCCTGGCTGCCCTGTCTTCCTGCCTCTAATCTTATAGGCCCCTTCTGCGTGATCTATGGGAAACACAGAGTCTTGGAAGGAAGAGCGTATTCTTACCGCCTGCTGGCAGGAAGCATTCCAGGATGGTCTGACTTTATATGGGGGACCTTGAGGTAGGGGCATGAGGCTGGAGGGGGAAAGTCAGGGGCAGAGTTGGCTAGATGGTGACTCTGCTGAGCAGGCAAGCACATATGGTGATGTTTACCCTGTGCCTTCTCCGGGCCTCAGTGAGCTGCAGCATCTGCCAGGAAGTAGGAAAGAGTAGCTGAATGTTGGGCTGGTGCCACAAGCACAGGGAAACTCAGTGGAGGGCATGGAAGGCAGATGGACGAAGGTCTCCCACCCTGGATCCACCAGGTGAGCCTTTCCTGAGGCCAGCTCCTCCCGTGGCAGGCCCACAGCCTGAGCCACTCAGCAGGAGGAGCTACCTCTGGCCAGGCCGAGCCCTCTCCAGACCGGTAAACCCCAGGTCCTGCCCTCAGTGGAGGCCCGGACTCGAAGTCCAAGACAGCTACTGAAAAGGAAGTGCACAGCTCCACGGGATCTGGAACAAGCTCACACAAGACCAGGAAAACAGTTGCTCCCCAGTCATCTCTACTCATATCTGGGCGCTGTTTCTTGCTCAGAGAAGGACAGCACTAGAGCCTTGTGTTGCCGTCACTCAGAGGATTCAGGTGAGTGCTCACTATTTTGTTTAATCTTATACCAGAGACACCCTGGACTCAGGAAAATCATCATCCCTATTTTATAGCTAATGATGGGTAACACTAAGAACTTTACTGAGCAATAACCACAACTCTTCGAGATAGATGCACTAATATCCCCATTTTACAGATGAGGTGAGGCATTGGAGGTCCAGAGTAGCTAATATCTTGTGCAGGGTCAGCTGGTAGAAGGGAGTCAGAATGCAAAGTCAGGCAGTCTGGTTCCAGAGTGTATGGACCCATTCACCAAGGAACACCATCTCCCCCAGGAAATCAGGACCCACAACGGCTGAGGGGCTTATCCAGGGCCACACTGAGCGAGCGACAGACACGGCACTTCCTGTGCTGCCATTTCTCCAAAGATGCCCAGCCTAGGCTTTCCGCCTGCCCAGGGCCTGGTCAGTCTGTGACAGGTCTGAGTACCCCAAGGAGGAACTTCAGGCAGGGACTGGCTTTATTAAGCTCAGCTGGAAGGACACATCATGTTTTCAGTCCCTTCCATTTACCAGGCACTGTTCTGGGGCTTCTTCCAAAGCAGAACATGCGATTTTGACCATAAACCCTACCAGATAAGGTTGGTAATAACCCTGTTTTTCTGGTCAGACACTATGGTAAAATGACAGGTTCTGAACCCCAAACTCCTGGTTGCCTACCTGCTCTAGACCACAGCTACTTCCTCAATATTGATTTTTGCTTTATTTATACAGAGGAGGGAATGGGAGCAGGAGGAGGAAGAGACAGAGTGGAAGAGAGAAAGGGAGACGTTAAGAGAGCTCCCAGTTCCAGACCAACCCAAGTCATCACCCAAATCTCCCTCCATAAACACAATAAAACTCTTAAATTTCAGCCACAGGTTTGGCCCTCTTGTAGAAAGAGCTGAATTTGTGTGTACGTGCAGGTTTGGGGGAAGCTAGCTACAGTGGGTGTGAAGGGGGGCAATGGCCCTCTGACCCAATATTTGTTTTTTTCCCAAGGTTGCCTAATTTACAAAGAAGCAGAGCAAACAAAGAGCCACTGTCTGCTTGAATCAGCCCCTCTGCCTTTCACTCCCTTCCCCTCACTGCCCTCTGCCCCATTCCCGGGCCTTCTCCTCTGAAAGACCCCAGTCTGCATCATCAGGATGTGCAGACAGTCAGTCTGAGACCCTCAGACCAGAAACCCCGAGTCCAGCTGCATTGGGGGAGCATGGTGCAGTAGGTGGGACCAAGGAAGGCCAGGGTCTTAGGAAAACTTGACGTGCTACAAGATACAAGACTCTCTCTCTCTCTCTCTCTTTCTCTCTCTCTCTCTCCCTCCTACCCCTCTGGAGTACCTACACCACCTCTCTATCTCTCTCTCTCTCTCTCTCTCTCTCTCTCCCCTACCCCTCTGGGGTACCTACACCACCTCTCTCTCTCTCTCTCTCTCTCTCCCCTACCCCTCTGGAGTACCTATACCACCTCTCTCTCTCTCTCTCCCTCTCTCTCTCTCTCTCTCTCTCTCCTACCCCTCTGGAGTACCTGGACAATGGAAGATTCTCAGTGTTAACATTTTCTTTGCAGGGAAACTCATAAAAAATATTTTTCTGATGAAGAATGCTATAGGGTCAGATAACTTGACTGATGAATTTTACCAAACATTTTAGAAGAATACCAATCTTATACAATAACACAATCTTATATATATACTCTTTCAGGGAATAGAAAAAAAAAGGACACACTTTACTAAGTTTTGAAGCCTGAGTACTTTGAAAGCAAACACAAACAAGGCCATCATGATAAAGGTGAATTATTAGAAAATATATTTTATGAACATAGATGCAAAACTCCTAATAAAATATTATATTAGCCAGTTGAATCCAGCAATATCTAAATCAATCAGTATAGCTGGCAGTAGTAACAGAATAAAGGAGAAAAATTGTGTGACCATATCAATAGGTACAGGAACAGTGTTGGAGATTGAATTGCATACCCCACAAAAGACATATTCAAGTCTTTATCGTGTTCCTGTGAGTATGAACCTATTGATAAATAAGACCTTTTGATGGTATCACCAGTTAAGGCATGACCAAACTGAATCGGCATGGGTCTTAATCAGTATGACTGGAGGCGTTATAAGGAGAAAAAATTCAGAAACAGTCAGTCAGAAGAAGCCAGAACCAGTAGAAGGCAGAAATCAGAAGAAGCCAGATAGAAGAGACAGATCGCCATGTGATGGAGGATTGCCATCACCAGAACACTACTGACTCTGGGAGGAAAGCATGGCATGTCAACATCTTGAATTTGGACTTCTAGCCTCCAAACAATGAACCAATAAATTTTTGTTGTTTAAGCCAACCCACTGTGTGGTATTCGTCATAGCTACCCTGGAAAACTAAGACAAACATTCCCTCCCCACTCCGAGATGGCTCCCTCGTCTGTTTGCTCGTGTTTTGCACTTGTCTGCTCGTTGTTTTTGCTCATTGTCTGCTCGTATTTTGTTCATTGTCTGCTCCTTTTCTGTTTTTTCTTTAGGAGGCACCAGGAACCAAACCCGGGACCTACCATGTGGGAGGCAGGCACCCAACTGCTTGAGCCACATCTGCTCCCAAGACAAACATTTTTAAAATTCAATCATAATAAAACCTCTTTGCAAATTAACACTAAGAAATTTCCTTAATCTGTTAGAGTGTATATGTATATGTGTACACACACAACTATCTACATACATATAAAATTTAAAACTACAGAAGTAACCACACCTAGTGGTGCAGTGTTGAATGAAAGCTTTCCCTTTGAGATCAAGAATAAAATAGAATGTCTATTATTATTGTTTCTGTTCAACATTTTTACTCAAGGTCCTTGCTATCTCAGTCAAGCAAGGAAAAGAAATAAAATATATAAGAATTGAAAAGGAAAAATTAAAACTGTCATTTTCACAGATGATATGAATGTATATGTATAAAATCCTGAAGAAAGTATAAATATTAGAATAAGTGAGGTATACAAGTGTGCTGGATACAAGGTAAATATACGAAGATCCATTGTATACTTTTACACCACAAACTATAAAGTATTATTGAGAACAACTGAAGAAACTCTAAGTAAATAAAGGGCTATCCTCTGAACATGGAAAGATGTTAAATTCTCATGAAGTTGATTTATAAATTCAATGTACTCCCAAACTCCCAACAAACGTTTTATATTTTCTGGAGACTGTTGACAATATAATTCTAAAGTTTATATGGAAATACAAAGGACCTAAAATAGACATTAGATTGATTGCATAAGGTGAGGCATACCAAGGTAAGAACTGAATATATTTGATTTTTTTTAACCTTGTCTGCCCAACTCTAAGCACCAAGATCAGCAATAGGATTTTCAGGTCCAGCCAAGTGAGGGACTGATTATCAATGAGGTTACCTAAGTATGTTCTTTAACTTGATACTGAACTAATAATACATAATGAAAATTATATATAGTTGCCTGAATAAAGCTATATAGGTGTACGTCCATAACAACTGGTATGCAGTCTAGTTCTGATGTTTGTTCGAATCTGTGTTGATGATCCTTTAAAGGAACAAACTCTTTCCCAGCTAAGGCTTAAAGCCCTCTTCAGATTCTTCTCCATTTCCTTCTCCTTCTTTTGTGTGTGTTTACACACACACACACACAATATATATATATGTGTATATAATGTAAAAAATTTTAAACATACTCAAAAGTATAGAAAATATATAGTAAACGCCCATGCACCTTTCACCCAGCTTCAGCAATTGTCAATATTTTTCCAATCTTATTCCTTCTATATTCCCTTTCTCACTTTTTTTTCCTGGAGTAATGAACATCATATTTTATCCACAAAGCTATGTATCTATAACAGGTAAGGAATTTTTATTATCATAATGCTATTACCGTAACTATCAAAATGTACAGTTATTCCATATACCATCTAATACCCAGTCAATATTCTGATTTTCCTGGTGGCCTAAAAAAAAAAATACAGAGATGGTGCTGCATACTTTCTATTGCGTAATTGAAAGTGGAGTTATAATTGATCAGTAGGTTGAAGTGGTGATGTCCTGGTCCCAGCACTATTTACCCTATCCATCTCCTAATGGTTTTAATGATTTTTGCCTTGGTTCATTAATTCATTTAGGATTGTAAAATGGTTATTTTCTAATTCTATTCCTCTTTCCACATTTATTTAATAGAATTCTTCTATAAAGGAGAATTTTCCTCATCAAATATTTAATTTAGTGAAATATAGTTTATTCAGTACAGACAAGATAATTGCCCAATACTTTGATTTATCAATTTTCAGAATAACGAATTGATGCCTTAGAAACCTCCATTGGTAACTGTTTTAGTTTCCTAGGCTGCTGAAACAATATACTATGAAATGGTTCGGCTTGAACAATGGGAATTTATTCTCTTACAGTTAGAGTCTGGGAAAATAATCAAATCAAGACATCATCAAGGTGATGCTTTCTTCCCAAAGACTAGCTGCTGGCTATCCTTGGTTCCTCTGCCACATGGCAAGGCACATGGCAGTATCTGCTAGTCTCTCCCTTCTCTTCCGGGTTTAGGGTTTCATTGATTTCAGCTTCTTGCTTCCATGGCTTTCTCTCTCTCTCTCTTTATTCATACCATTTATAAAGGACTCCAGTAAGAGTATTAAGGACTCACCCTGGGCCATGCCTTAACTGAAGTAACCTAATTAAAAGGTCTGACTTATAATACGTTTACAGCCACAGAAATGGATTAACTTTAAGAACATGATTTTCTGGAATACATACAGTTTTAAACCTCCAAGGTAACCAATGAGTTTTTCGGTCATTGTTTTTTAAGAACTCTTTTGGAACACATTTGATATGTTCCAATTCTTTTCACTCACCATTCTATTTTGATGATCAGATCGTCTCCTTTTTAACCAGTAAGCACTCCATCAAGCTGGCTGATGTGTATCTTTCATATAATTCCAACATATAATCATAGCTCCCTTGCTTTCTGCACAACAAAATACTCCAGACCCATCTAGTATATTTCCTACTCTAATCTGGGCATCAGCCATTTTCTCAAGGAATTCTACTTCCTTCAGATGAGAAATGGTATTTAGAGACCACAAATTTGGAGCTTGTATTGCTCATTTCTTCAGTGGACAATGATAGGAAATACATATTCTTTATGAAGAGAAAAGCAAGTAATTCATAAGTTATATTGATGTTTAAATTCAAATTAAAGATGACAGGGTTTTTACTTAACTTCTTTGATTTTATTCTTATATATCTTTCTTGTAATTGAAAATTTTTGTTCTGAATGATATTAATATAATTATGTATTGGCTTTACACTGTAATATATGTGATAGTTTCAAAATATTAATACTGATGTTACTAGCAATGCAGATTAAGACTTTTCTGGAACTCTTTTTTAACTTGGGATCTATATCACTGATATGCACAGTCAAACTATAGTGTTTTAATGTCATTTGAAAGAATTATTTCCCCTGTGTTTTTATTCTATAGTTTGATTTGTGACTAGGTTCATTTGTTTCAATTTGTTTTAAATTTTTTAGGAATTGCTTTTTAGTTTAATTTTTAATTATGTAAAACTTCTGTATGATTCAAAAATTTAAAAATATATGATAAGCTACACCTAGATAGAGTTGATGGTAACACATTATAAAGAAAGTAACAAACACTGTTGATTTGTAGATGTGATTATGGAGATTAATACTAATTGGAAGACAGCTGGAGGATAATACAGGGAATATATAACAATGATTTTGGCAGTAGATGAGGATTGTGGTTAATAATATAAATACAGCGATGTTCTTCTACTACAGGTGTTAAGACTGTGCTGACACATGGGGAAAATATAATGTAATTGATAGACTATAGTTAACAACAATATTGTAATGTTTTTGTAGCACAAGCAAAATTGGTACTATATTAATGCTAAAGGTTAAAAAAAGAATATGGGATTTGTTTTTGTGAGGTATGAATATGATTAAGCATTTTTTTCTCTCCTCCATTTTTTTCATTAATAAGGAGGCCTTGACTATATTATTTAACTAATATGTGTTCATCTGTGTATTACTGTGAACCCTAGAGGAACAATTGAGTTAGTAGTTGGAATTAGATGAGATAAAAGTGCCTGGACAGAACTTTTTAGGAGTAATTCTTCCATAACTTGTTGAGCTGCTTTTTTTCTATTATTTTATTTTTTGAATTTGAAATAAAGTTATTAAAAAAAAAAAAGAAGTCGGCTCAATCCCTAGCTTCTCCACCCTTTCTCCCTCCCATCAACCATATACCATCTTTATCAGTTTCTAATTACCTTTCAGTGATTCTCTTTGCTGTTTTGTTTTGTTTTTCATTGTGGTAAAATTTACATAGCATAAAATTAATCCATTAACCATTTCAAAGTGTACATTTCAATGGTGTTAGTACAGTCACCATCTTGTGCAATTGTCACCTCCATCGAGTTCCAAGTTATTTTCATCACACCAAAAGGGAACCTCCTACCCATTAAGCAGTCAGTCCCTGTTTTTTCCTGACCTTTGCACCTGGCAACCAATAGACTGTTTTCTGTCTCTGTGGATTCACCTATTCTGGATGTTTCATATAAACAGAATCATACAATTCTTTTGTGTCTGGTTTCTTTTAGTTAGCATAATGCATTCAAGATTCTTCCACCTTGTAGCATGTATCAGTACCTTATTCCTTTATTCCTTTTTATGTCTGAATAGTATTCCATTGTACAGATATACATTTGTTTATCCGTTCACCCATTGAGGGACATTTGAGTTGTTTCCACTTTTTTTGCTGTTGTGAATACTGTTGCTATGAACATTCATGTACAAGTATTTGTTTGAATGCTTGTTTTCAATTCTTTGGGGTATATACTTAAGAATGGAATTGCTTGGTCCTATGTTAATTCTGTATTTAACTTTTGAGGAACTACCAAATTCTCTCCCACCTTCCCGTGATTCTTATTGCAAAACTAAGTTTGTTTATGTAAGTATATACATATATATTTTTATTTCTGTCTTTTCTTACACAAAACATAGCATGCTTTATATGCTGCTCTCCACCTGCTTTTTTCACTTAATAAATTTGTGAGGTTATTCTACATCGTTATGTAAAGACATGTCTCATTCCTTTTAGAGATACATAGAAATACATTGTTTAGAAATAAAGCCATTTATTCAGCCCATCTCCCACTGAAGGTCATTTTGGTTTTTCTTTTACTATAACAAATAATGCCATAATGCTGTTTTGCCAGAACGTATTGGGCTAGATTACTGGAATTAGAATTCCTGAGTCAAATGGTAAGTACATATGTATTTTGCTAGATATTGCTGAATTTCCCTTCATCAAGAGTGTACCATTTGGTATTCTCAGAGAGCAATGTAGGAATGTGCCTGTTTCTCCACAGCATCCCAAAGGTGTGTGTCAAATGTTTGGATTTTTGCCAATTTAATAGCCAAGAAATGGCATCTCAGTGTAATGTTGTTGGTTTTTTTCAAAATGAGGAAAGTTTCATTTTAAGAAAATTAGAGGGGGGTTTTAGTCTTTTAAAAAAGTCAGTCATTAAAAAAAAAAACAGAAAAGCTGTGGTAATGTCCAAGATTCAAAAGGCTAAAGCTACATGAAATTAAGTGCAATACCTGCCCCTAGACTGGATTCTATACTAAAGAGAAAAAAGAAAAAAAAACTATTAAGGACATTATTAGATCAACTGACACAATTGTCGTATGCACAGTGGATTAAATAAAGATATCAACGTAAATGTTGATATCTTTTTACAATTGATAATTGTTATATCAGTTATATAAGATAATATCCCTATTCTTAGGAGATACACACTGGAGATTTCAGGGGTAAAGAGCTATGATATAAGTAATTTACCCTCAAATGATTCAGAAAAAATTTGTGTGTGCACACACTCAACACACATGAAGAGCAAGTGATAGAGTAAATGAGATAAAATATTAGCAAATAGGCAAATCTGGGAAAAGGCATTTGGAGTGTTCCTTGTACCAATTTCATGTTTGCAACTTTTTGTTAGTTTAAAGTGGTTTCTAAATGAAAAGTTTAAAATGGGATATCTACATATTTGTCCCCATTTTCTCACCACCCATTTACTCCATTCCAGCTCTGTCCCCAGTTCTTTACACTTATTAATGCCTTCCCCGTCATAAATCCAAGCGAAAAATGTGTCTCCATTTTGATTGACCTTTCAACAGCATCTATATACTTGTTCACTCCCTCCATATTGAAGCATTCTTTTCCCTTAGCTTCTTCATACTCTCTTAGGTTTCCTCCTACCTCTTTTGCCATTACTTCTCAGCCTTTACTGGGGGAAGGGGAAATTCTTCCTCCTTAATGGAAATTTCCTAATTGAATAGCCCTGAACTCTCTTCTCTTCTCACCCAGCCCTCTCAACCCAGGCAATCTACTCAGTTCCCAAAACTTTAGACTATCGTCTGTGAACTAATGACTCCGGAATTTGTGTCTACAGCTCCAACCTTACAAGCCAACTGCTTTCTTGAATCTCCTTTAGATGTCTGATAGAAATCATAAAGACAGCATGACTAAAATAACTCTCCCCTAGTTTTCTTCCTGCATTCCCAATCTTAATACATGCCACCACTATCCAGGCCTCATATACCAACTGTGTACTCAACATTTCTACTTGGTGATCTCAAAATCACCTCACATCGAATATGTCCAAGTCTAAACTCATGATTGTCTCCTCCAAATCTGTTCTTATTCCAATGTTTCATATCTCAGTGAATAACAGTAGTTTTCATCTAGTTGCATAAGCCCAAACCCAAGAGTCATCCTTGATATCTCCTTTTTCCTTAACCTCATAGTCAAATAATCACTAAAGTCTCTTTAACCTTCTGGATAATGTTTTCGCCTTTATTAGAGAAGTTATGGGTTTACAAAACAATCATTCATAAAATACAGGATTCCCATATATCACCCACCACAACACCTTACATTGGTGTGGAACATTTGTTACAATTGATGGTAGCACATTTTTATAATTGAACTATTAAACTCCGTGGTTTAACTTAGGGTTTTTTTTCTGTGACTATATATACAATCTAACATTTCTCCCTTTTAATCAAAGTCAGATATATATTTAAGGGCTGTTAATTACATTCACAAAGTTGTGCTACCATCACCACCATCCATTACCGAAAGATTTCCATCATTCCAAATAGGAAGCCTGTACGTTTTGAACCTTTACTTCCCATTCCCTATCCCTATCCTGTCCCCTGGTAACCTATAGTCTAGGTTCTGGCTCTATGAATTTGCTTATTCTACTTGTTTCAAATCAGTGAGATGATACAATATTTGGCCTTTTGTGTCTGGTTTCTTTCACTCAACATGATATCCTCAAAGTTCACCAATGTTGTCGCATTATCAGAACTTAATTCCTTTTTACGACTGAATAATAATCCATTGCATGTATATACCACATTTTATTTATCCATTCATCAGTTGATGGTCACTTGGGTTGCTTCCATCTTTTGGCAATTTTGAATAATTCCGCTATGAGCATTGGTGTGCAAATATCTGTTCGCGTCACAGTTTTCAGTTCTTCTGGATATATTCCTAGTAGAGGACTTACTGGATCATATGGAAGTTCTGTATTTAGCTTTCTGAGGAACCACCTTACTGTCTTCCACAGTGACTGCACCATTTTATATTCCCATCAGCAATGAATGAGTGTTTCTATTTCTTTACATCCTCTCTGACACGTGTTATATTCTGTTTTATTTTTTTTTTAAATCGTAGCCATTCTGATGGATGTGAAATGGTATCTCATTGTGGTTTTGATTTGAATTGCCCTGATGGCTAATGATGCTGAACATCTTCTCATGTGCTTTCTGCCATTTGTATATATTCTTTGTAGAGATGTCTGCTTAAGTCTTTTGACCATTTTTTAATTGGGTATTTTTCTTTTTTTAAAATTGAAGGATTTCTTTATATATACTGGATATTAATCTTATATCAGATATGTGGTTTCCAAATATTTTCTTCCATTGTGTAGGTTGTCCTTTTACTTTCATGATAAAGTCCTCTGAGGACCAAATGTTTTTTGTTTTGATGAGGTCTCATCTATTTTTCATTCTTTTGTTGCTTGTGCTTTGAGTGTAAAGTCAAAGAAATCATTGCCTAACACAAGGCCCTGAAGAAGCTTCCCTACTTTTTCATCTAGGAGTTTGATAGTTCTAGCTGTTATATTTAGGTCTTTGATCCATTTTGAGTTGATTTTTTGTATATGGTGTGAGGTAGGGATATTTCTTCTTTTTTTTTTTTTTTCAAAAAAAAGTTTTCCCAGCACCATTTGTTGAAGAAATTCTTTCCCAATTGAGTAGTCATTGCCACCTTGTCAAAAATCAGTTGGCCATAAATGTGACAGCTGATTTCTGAGCTCTCAGTTCTATTCCATTGGTCTATATGTCTGTCCTCTAGCCAGTACCATGCTGTTTTGATTACTGTGGCTTTGTAAGAAGTTTTAAGATCAGTAATTGTGAGTCCTCCAACTTCATTATTCTTTTTCAAGATGGCTTTAGATATTGTTGGGCTCCTTACTCTTCCATATAAATTTAATGACTGGCTTTTCCATTTCTGACATCTTAGTTTTGACATCTTAATGATATTTAGTCTTCCAATCTATGAATGCAGAATACCCTTCCATTTATTTATGTCTTCTTGCATTTCTTTTGGCAATGTTCTGTAGTTTTCTATGTACAAGTCTTTTATATCCTTGGTTAGATTTAGTCCTAAATATTTGATTCTCTTAATTGCTATCATGAATGGAATTTTTTCCCTTGATTTCTTCTTCCAATTTTTCATTCCTTCTGTATAGAAACACTACTGAATTTGGGGTGTTGATCTTGTACCCTACTACTTTGCTGAATTCATTTATTAGCCCTAGGAGCTTTGTGTGGGTTTTTTCAGGATTTCCTGATATAGGATCATATCTGCTGCACATAGGGAAAGTTTTGCTTCTTCCTTTCCAATTTGTATCCTTTTATTTCTTTTTATTGCCTAATTGCTCTGGGAAGAACTTCTAGTACATTACTGAATAACAGTGGTGACAGTGGGCATCCTTGTCTTGTTCCTGAGCTTAGAGGGAATGCTGTCAGTCTTTCAACATTGTTAGCTGTGGGCTTTTCCTATATGCCCTTTATCATGCTGAGGAAGTCTCTTTCTATTCCTAGTGTTCTAAGTATTTTTTATCAAGAAAGGGTGCTATATTTTGTCAAATGCCTTTTCTGCATCTATTGAGATGATCATGTGTTTTTTACCTTCATTTTGTTAATATGGTATATTGTATTACTTGCTTTTCTTATGTTGAACCAACCTTGCATACCAGGGATAAATCTCACTTGATCATGGTGTATAATTCTTTTGAAATACTGTTGAATTTGGCTTACTAGTATTTTGTTGAGGATTTTTGCATCTATATTCAGAAGAGATATTGGTCTATAGTTTTCTTTTCTTGTGATATCTTTATCTGGCTTTGGTTTGAGGGTGATGTTGGCCTCATAGAATGGCTTAAGGAGGGTTCCCTCCTCTTCAATTTTCTGGAAGACTTTGAGCAGAATTGGAGTTAGGTCTTCTTGCAGTGTTTGGTAGAATTTCCCTGTAAAGCCACATCTGGTCTTTGTCTTTTATTTTTGGGGAGGTTTTTCATTACTGACTCAATCTCTTTACTAGTAATTGTTTTGTTGAGGTCATCTTATTTCTCCTTGAGTCAATGTAGGTAGTTTGCGTATTTCTAAGAATTTGTCCATTTTATCTAGGCTATCCAACTTATTGGCATACAGTTGTTCATAGTATCTACTTATAGTCTTTTTTTTTATTGTGGGTAAAAATCAAATTTTTCACAATACATACCAATATTTGTAAAATGATATATAAATACATATGCATATATGTGCATTTGCTAATTATAGTCTTTTTTATTTCAGTGGGGTCAGTAGTAATGTCCTTCTTTTCATTTCCAATTTTCGTTTTGTGTATCCCCTTTCTTTTTTTCTTTGTCAGTCTAGGTAAATGTCTGTCAATTTTGTTGATCTTTTCAAAGAACTAACTTTTGGTTTTGTTAATTCTCTCTATTGTTTTTTGTTTTCTATTTCATTTATCTCTGTTCTAATCTCTGTTATTCCCTTCCTTCTGTTTGCTTTGGATTTAGTTGACTCTTCTTTTTCTAGTTCTTCCCGTTTTGTGGTTAGGTATCTGATTTGACGTCTTTCTTTCTTTCTTTCTTTTTTAATGTAAGCATTTAGAGCTATAAATTTCCCTTTCAGCACTGCCTTCACTGTATCCCATAAGTTTTGGTATGTTGTATTTTCATTTTCATTCACCTTATAATATTTCCTAATTTCTGATTTTCTCTTTAACTCATTGGTTGTATAAAAGTATGTTGTTTAATTTCCACATATTTGTGAATTTTCCCTTTCTCCCTCTGTTATTGATTTCTAGCTTCATTCCATTGTAGTCAGAGAATATATACATTGCATAATTTCAATATTTTTAATTTATTGAGACTTGTTTTGTGATGTAACATATGGTCTATCCTGGATAATGATTCATGTACACTCAAAAAGAATGTGTATTCTGTTTTTGTTGGGTGCAGTGTTCTATATATGTGTTAGGTCTACTTGATTTAGTGTATCATTCAAGTCCTGTACTTCCTTATTGATCTTCTGACTAGGTGTTCTATCCACTATTGAGAGTATGTGTTAACATCTTCTATTATTAATGTGGAACCATCAGTTTCTCCCTTCAAATCTGTCAGTATTTGCTTCATATATTTTTGGGGCTCTGCTGTTAGATCCATATATATTTATAATTGTTACATCTTCCTGTTGAATTATCCTCTTTATCATTATGTAATGATCATCTTTGCCCCTTGTAACTGTTGTTTACTTAAAGTCTATTTTATCTGATATTAATATAGTTACTCAAGCTCTCTTTTGATTACTACTTGCATGGTATATATTTTTTTCCATCTTTCCAGAGACAACCTACTTGTATCTTTTGACTTTAAGGTAAGTCTCTTATAGACAGTATTTAGTTGGGGCATGCTTTTTTATTCATTCTGTCCATCTCTGCCTTTTGATGGAAGAGTTTAATCCATTCACATTTAAAGTCACTACTGATAATATAGATCCTTCTTCTGCCATTTTGCTATATCGCCTTTAAAGCCATACCTTTTTTGTCCTTCACTTCTGTTAAAGCCTATTTTTACAGTTATTTGCTTTCTTGTGCTGTACCATGTTGAGTACCTTCTCATTTCTATCTGTACATATTTTCCATCTCTTTTCCTTGTGGTTACAATGGGGTTAAAATATAACATCTTAAATATATAATAATTATATTTTATTTGTTACCAACTTAACTTCAATAACATGCACATATACTTACCCACCACCACTTTTTGCACATGTTCCCACTTATATCTTTGTATATTCTTTGTCCAAAAATCCAGATTTATCATTATGTTTATGCATTTTCATGTTAGCATCTGTATGAAGTAAGAAGTGAAGTTATATACCAAACAACACAATATAGTAATACTGGAATTTATGGTTACCCAAATGGTTACCTTTACCACAGGTCTTTATTTCTTTATGCTGCTTTGAACCATTATCTAGTGTCCTTTCATTTCAGTTTGAAGAACTCTCTTTAGCATTGCTTGTAGGGAAGGTCTAGTGTTGATGCTTAGCTTTTGTTTTTCTGAGAATGTTTTAATCTTGCCTTCCTTTTTGAAAGAGTCTCACTGGATATAAATTCTTGGTGGCCCAGTTGTTTTCCTTATCACTTTAAATATTTCTATCCACTGCCTTTTTACCTCCGTGGTTTCTGATGAGAAATCAGCACTCAATCTTATTGGGATTCCCATGTATATAACACATTGCCTTTCTCTTGCAGCTTTCAGAACTCTCTCCTTGTCCTTTGCATTTGATAGTGTAATCAATGTATGATGGGAAGTAGTTTTCTTCATGATTATCCTGTTTGGTGTTCTCTGAGCTTCTTGGATGTGCATATTCATGTCTTTTGCTAAGTTTGGGAAGTTCTCTGTTATTATTTCATTATTCCTTCTGCCCCTTTCTCTATTTCTTCTTCTGGGAATACCATAATGCATATATTGGTGCACCTGATATTGTACCATAGCTGCCTTGGGGTCTTTTCACCTTTAATATTCCTTTTTTTTTTTTTTGTTCCTCAGCCTGACTCATTTCAAGTGTCTTGTCTTCAACATCACTGATTCATTCTTCTGCCAGCTCCATTCTGCTCTTGAAACCCTCCTAGGCATTTTTAATTTCAGTTATTGTGTTCTTCAACTCAATTCAACCAGTTCTTTCTGGTTCCTTTTTAAAATTTCTCTCTCTTTAGTCTCTCATATTGTTCATTCATTGTTTCCCTGCTCTCCTGTAGTTCTTTCTATGTCCTTTCCTTCATCTCCTTAAGCATTTTTAAGATCATTTTTAAAAGGCTTTGCTCATGTGAATATTCTCACTGACCTGATTTTGCGATAATCAGGGCAGGCTAAACACTCGCTATATTAGAAACCATGCATATGTCCCCAGACCTAATTTTTCTCCCTAGGTCTGGTTTTTAGAGTGCTGGTGATAAACTAAGCCTGATTTATTATATGACCATCCTGTATGGGAAAAGACTAACTTTGGGTATCTTTGGTCAATCTTAAGAGATATAGCAGGGGGACAGATGTGGCTCGGGTGGTTGGGCATCCATCTCCCATATGGAGGGACCTAAGTTCGATCCCCGGGACCTCTCGGTAAAAATTTAAAAAAGAAAAACATAGAAGGCATGTAGGCCACCGGGCTCTGTGTGCAGGTGTGTCGCCAGGCCCCGCAAGTGGGTACGCTGCCAGGCCCCATCCATGGGTGCACCATCAGGCCCCATGAGTGGGTGAGCTGTCAGGCCCAATCCACGGGTGCACCGCCAGTCCCCACGAGCCACACAGCAAGATGATGTCATAACAGGAGAGTGACACAAGGGAAAGCCAAGATGAGACACACCGAAAAACCAGGAACTAAGGTGGCGCAGGCAGTAGGATGCCTCTCTCTCACATTGGAGATTCCAAGGATCGAATCCTAGTGAAGACAGGAGGAGAAGGATGAGAAGAGAGGGCAGGAAATGGACACAGAGAGTTGCCCAGTGAATGGACACAGAAACAGCAAAAAT